>MJUU01061343.1:9921-50138 GCA_002080025.1 Modiolus philippinarum
AACCTACACATAAACGATTTTGTTAGCAATTTCACCAAACAAAAAAACAAAAAAAAATTATTAGATGCAAGTAGTTTAAAATTGAAATCACTTTGTAAATAGTTTTACAACAAAGTAAGAAATTTGCCCTTTTATAACGAATTATGGAAATTCAAGTAATTTTTTCAAATATTTATAATGCCATGTATAAGGTCTTTAAAACACCAAGGAAACTCCTTTCGATATGTCTTATTTATTAGATTTAATTTCCTACAAGAGTACACTCTGCGCCAGATCTGTACCTCGGTTTAATGGTAGGTTTACACTGCCGATCAAAGCAACTCGACCTAACTCGATCTATGAATATTCATGTATATTCATTGATCGGTACACTGATCTTGAATGCTAACTCTGTTGAACTCGAGCTGTGTTCCCGAATATTTTTGACATGTCAAAAAATATCGTGTAGAGGTCGTGTGCATTATATGTCGAGAACAGGTCGGGAATTAATCGGGGTCTGATCGAGGTAGTCGTGAAGAGGTCGAAAAGGGATCGGTCTTGATCGAGTGTCAAAATTTTATCCGATCATGCCGACTTCTACCCGACTTAAACTCATTCGCTTCTCGATTTATGCCGAGTCGCTTCCAGATCAACTCGATTAGTACTCGATCATTACTCGACTAACACGATTCTTTCTTTTTTTCTATACGAGATCTTCCCGACCATAACCCGATTTTTTCCCGACCTGTATCCGACTTTAACTCGACCACTAAAGACCTTTACTCCATTTAACACGACATCATGTCATCTTTTCACAATAGCAGAACATGAGGCTTTCAAAAGCTTCAGTCTCTCACTAGGGCCTTACTTCAGTTTTGAAAGGAGCAATCCAAAGGACTCCAATGACTGTTGTGATCAAGTTTGGCTGGTGATCATCTTTGATATGATGAGAATCTGCCGGATACTATCTCAAGTGGGGACCAGCCAAGGACTCTTGTTTTCAATTTTGACCAATTGGCAAAGTAGTTTCAGAGTAGAAAGTATTTGAATGGATATCTAAGGTGTGTCGATTATTTAATTATCTTCCCCGTTGTGGGTCATCTTGGATTTCATGGATACTATTTTTAAATTTGAACATCCAAGGACTATTTTGACCAATTTTGTCTGCAATTGGTGCAGTGAAAATCCTTCTGGTACAATGTTTAACTTTGTTCCCCTTTGGCAGTCATCTTGTATTAGCTGACGATATGACAGATACAATTTTGAAAAGGGACCATCATTTGGCAATCGTAACAAGTTTGGTCTTATTGGCTTAGGAGTTTTAGAGGTAACGTTTAAATGAGTTTTCCCATAAGATCCAATTTAAACCTACCAGTATATTCCCAGTTGGCGGTTGTATTTGATTAGAAACGGACATGACGTTTTTTTCACATTGAACCAATCGAGGTCCATCATGACTTGGCGGTTTCTGGATAGAATATTTTTGATTGCAAAGTTCATGGACAACGGACACAAAATAATGCCAAAGCTCAATTTTGCTATATCAGGATTGTAAAAAAGAATATTAGACTGTGTATGCTTCTAGTATAATTAAAGGATGATGTGCAGAGGGCTTAAATTCGATGGAATATAGTTATGCTGACAAAATTTGAAATTGAAACCAAGATGTACCCAATATACACATCCCAGAAACAGATTCACTAAATACATGAATTCAAGATTTAGATATTATTCCTTCCGAGCAGGTTTGTACTCTTATCACAAGATATGATTCAAGCTAAATCCCATCAGAAAAATGCTATTTTGAATATTTGTAACATTTAGTAGAAAATAAAAAAATCTTTTAGATTTGCACCGGGAAAATGTACCCAACGGGCAGTCGCTCGCCATTTTCACTTTCTAAAAACCGGATTTTCTACAGAAACCAGGTTTAAAGCTATACATGGAAATTACTGTAAATGTAGTTACAACCCATATAATGTGATGATATGTATTCCGTTGTATGTATTAGACTAGTCCCACATGTAATGACAGAAAAAAAAAACGCACAGTCGCATTCTGGCGCATGTTGAGGATGGCCTCCTAGTATGTTAAAGCCAACATTCATTCCTCTGTAATGAGAATTTGAAGCATTTGCTCTTGTATAACCAAAGCTACACACCTTCTGTGTCAGACTCACCTTCTCTGCTACTCTAGATCTATCACAGTTATCATCTTTTCTTTGAAGCATCAGCCACATGGGCCACAAATTTTGCTGCTCTTCCGCCATGCTGAACTGTTCTCTGTTTTTACATTTTACCCCCGTACATACAAACGTACTAACAGGACAAACTCGAGCACACTCGACTATTTCTCGATCTTCTCCCGACCGGGTCTAGTTAAGCAAACACAAATCGGGGTATAATCTGGCTCAATCTGACAAAGTCAGGTTGGTCAAATGTGGGTGGAGCATAAGTCGTACGTGAATCGTAAAGAGATCGAGAGTGGTCGAGTGTTAGTCGTGTTAAATCGGGTAAAGGTCGAGTGGACGTTGTGAGCTAGCCTGATCAATGAATTTTATGACGTTGATCGGGATAAAACAGCATTGTCGAGTTGATCGAGTTGGTCTGATTGGCGGTGTAAACCTAGCATTAAGTAAGAATATCTATTTTTCAAAATATTGCATATTGTTTCATTGCATTCAAATACCCAACAAGCAACCCAATTTTTGTTTGTAGCTGAGCAAAACTAGTCAAAATTGCTTCACTCTTTCACCTCAGCAAGATTCATTCGAGCGTTACTAGTGTGACTTTCAAAAATATTTACAAAGAACATACTTTTATGAACAATGTAGATTCCTTTTCAGCAATTGTTCCATTTGATGTCTTTTGCTTATGAAAAATATCTTTATAAAGCAGTTATATTTTGTTAGAATGTATTGCAACATAATTGTGAACTAAATAATAAACAAACAAACAAACAGGACATAATAAACATAAAGAATAAAATAAAGAAACATGCAGCTATAGAGTCCATTTTTCCTTGGTATTCAAAGACTGTCAATAAATGGCGCAACAAACTGAAAATGATTCGGAGATGATGTAAATCGTATATTTTTTTTCTTTATTTTGTTATTTATTTTTTCTATTTATTTATTTTTTGTATTTAAAAGAATAATTATTCAGCATTTAACAATGCATTTGAACATTATCCATAGTCTAAAGAAACGGCCATTGATTCCTTCTCTTTTCACAATGATCATTACTGCCGATTACTTAAGTAACGTATGCTAGTCGAAATAATTTCATATATTTTAAACACATTTTACAGCAGTCTCCCGAGTTGTACAACATGGCAAATATGGTATATTGCCCTACCCTGGTGAGCGAGTGGCTGAGTAGACTGAGTGGGTTGTTACTAACTTGTCACGACATTCAACATAAAGGCGAATATGTGCATTTGTATTTTACAAACATCGTATGTTGTTTTAAAATGATCGTCAACTCATTCTGCATTTTAAATAACGAAATTTGTTCCAGAAACTATCCATCGGAATGCATTTTTAAAAATGGGTTGGTAAAATTGAATTGATTATCCTGTTTGTTTAGCATTACGTATTTAGCCTCCCATATAATATCCTCTAGCTATTGCAAAGAGAACTTACGTTTCGGCAAAGCATGAATAACTCAAGTTTATTAATGAGAATCAAGAGCAACTAAGCATTATGGAAAAACTAGTTTACCATACCTCACGAAAAACAAAGACAAGATATACTAAAATACAAGTGTAATATATCAATAATAATCAAAAGTAACGAAAGCCAGAGACATATAGATATATCTCTGCTAAAGCACAGTCACGTAAACCTGAACAACTTAGTACTCAATGAAAAGCGTAAAAGATATAAGATTGATTGATTAGTTAGAGTTTAACGTCCAATGAGCAATATTTCAGTGATATCAGGACGAGAACAATTTAATCAATTAAAAAAAATTGAAAGTAAAAAGAAGAAAGAAATAAAGGAATGAGGACAACTACTTTTGATTGCCATTGAAAAAGGAAAGAAATGGGTAGGGGCAGGAAACTTAGCCTTCTATATGACAGCGTCTGCTCTCTTTAGAGAAAAATAGAAAGCGTCTTTATACTGCATGCAGCGTGGCGATTCTCCACACGGTTTGGCTACAATGGTTTGAGATCAGGCTTTCCGTATTTTGACCTGACTAACCCACATAGACTGGGCATTCCCCTATCCACCACCTGGGTACCACTCGGCAGCTCTGTAGCCAGAGCCCCTGAAAATCGATTCAGGTGCCGGGACCGGTAAATTGAAGTAAAACAACCGCTTTGGATTTATTGTACATACATTGTAGTGCCAAATGTGTTATTCATTCATATATATATTGCATTGGTAGTACCAATATCAATATGAACTGATTGATTCACATATATCTCCCTAATCAATAAATTCTGAATGTTTCCCAATGATACATGCATGGATGTTTGTTAAACACGGATTTCCATAGACTACTATTATTTGCGAAATTCCGATGAAACATGCTATGTTCCCTACTGGCGGCCATCTTGGATTTGATGCAGACCATTGTTTGGTTCCAGTTTTCATTGTGGCTTCAGAACAGACTTTTGATTAAAATCTTACAGCAGATGGACATCGTTGCTAAGGATCCCTTTTAAACAATTGCAAGATATTTTTTTTCATATCAATTTTGACTAAACTGCAACATGTATTATCTACCGGTGTTTACTTTCTATCTCACACGGTAACAAAATTTCCATGGTTACTATGAAGATAATCTCATACAATGACTGTCTTGGTAATGACAATGATATATTTTTTTTAATGTGGAAAAAAACCATGGATTTACTCTAAGTAACAAGGCTTATATGAATATTGTTGCCAGGGTGAATCTTTCAACAGATTATACAAGTTCAATAATTGTCATTTGTTGACTGAAAATGTTGTCATTTTATTTTTACAACTTTTATATATTTTATAGATATCGTCGCACAATCTTTTAGACTTATATGAATTATTTTGTTTGTACTGCATTGTCCTGTATAGACGATCCGATATCCATTAAGTTTTCTAGTAGGTAGTTTTCTCAGACTCTTTTATATTTTCCACGTCTATACAATATGTCATGGATACATTTTCTCACTCTTCAAAAGTGTGTATATTCATCAAATGGTGAAAAAAATCTCGTTTTTTCCTCTTGCTAAGCAACGTAGTTCATACAAGACTTGTAACTAAGCATTTATTTTAACAAATTTTGGAAGAATATTCATTTAGAACCTTTTCTGTATTATATACATGCCACATAATTTTATTTTGGACATGCTTATGATTGGGTTTCACTAACCATATATGGTTTTACTGTATTTTTCAAATGGTTGCTAGGCAACCAAGGACTTGAGCAAACAGCAAAATCTGCCTGTTTTGAAAGCTTCGATATGAAGGCTACTCATACTAGAGATATTCAGGTATTTGAAGATGGGGCCAAAAACAGCCCCTATCACACCTACTCCTTTCATCAAATTTGATCTATTTATCTTAAATTATCTATAATATGATTTTTATCTTTTAGAAATCCTTTTTATCTGTACATAGCAATATGTTTTAAGTGACTTTTTCAACTTGATGGAAGTTGAAATTATGGATAAAACGTTTATCTATGCTTGAACGATGTATTTTACAAACAATTTATTTTCATATATATGACCTATTATAGAATATGCAGATATAGATTGGGATAATATTCCAGAATATTTAAAACAATCTTCTCTCGAAAATTTGCAATTAGAAGCTGCTCGAATTGTAACTGGTGGTAATAAACTGTCCTCCAAACAACTATTGTATGAAGAAACAGGATGGGAGACTCTTTAGTCTCGACGAAATAAACACAAACTTAACAAATTCCATGACATGTTTCACAAAAATTGTCCAGATTATCTTAATTCATTGGTTCCTTTGTTTATTGCTGAACGTCACAATTATAATACTAGACAAGCTAATGATATTACAAATATTAATTGTATCTAACGTCCTACTATCAAAATTCGTTTTTACCATCAACTGTGAAACTTTGGAATAATATTCCACTCGAGTTGCGAAATATTGAGTCAAAATATGTTTTTAAACATTTTTTAATAGAGACTTGAGTAAAACTCCCAAATATTTAAACTTTGGTTGTAGAAAATTGCAAATAATAATGGCTAAAGTCCGTTTACAATGTAGCTTACATAATAGCCATTTATCTAGAAAAAATATAGTTGAATCAAATATGTGTTTATGTGGTAACAAAGAAAACATAGAACATTACTTCCTACAGTGTCCAACTTATTCTAATATTAGAAATGATACAATATATGTACTAGGTAACATAAATGTAAAAACTATTCTTTTTCGGAAATGATCTTTTATCTGAAGATGATAACAGAGCTATTTTTACTAAAGTATCTCAATACATCCTACAAACAAAAAGATTCGGTTGTTATAAAACATGTTGGTAATCCAGCGGAACTGGCAAGACGTTTTTTATAGTCGACACCATCAAAAACGGCATAAACCAATTCATTTCTTTATATTTATAAATTTAGGCATAAATCAGTTACTACTGCATCATATTATTCTTCCAATTTCAGGGAGACGGATTTACATAAGTTTGTAAAACTTGTTTCTGAATCCCTTTGAGATAAATTTTGTATTTATTATGTTAACATATTTTATGTTCGTAATTAAGGTTTGTTTAATTCAATAAGTATTGTTTAAACTAAGGAGTAAATTACTGACAGGAAAAATATCTCTTTATCTATGTAAATAAGAACATGTTTGAGTATTCTTAGCCATGAGGTGTGTGAGATTTAAAGCTGTTTTATTGTGCAATCACACTAAGTATTGTGTGTATTACAGAATCTTAATCATCTTTGCTCAAACCGTTCCCCTTTATAAAGAATGTACAACAGGGGAGATAACTCACTTATATTTTATATAAAACCTATGAGGAGTTTACAAGCTATTACAAACACCTGCGAAAAATTCTCTTAGCTTACAAATTTATTTATGAACACTCATTAAGATTAGACAAACATTTCTTAAAATAAAATTTCAGATGGGCCATCCCTATGGTAAAATATTTTGATTTTTATATGAAACTTACTTAACAAGACTCTTGGTCACCTTGCCGTAAAACAAAAGTTGTTTCCATTGAAGTTTAGATTTGGGATACATTGTGTGTGATTTGGAAGTTATTGTGCTTTCATATTTTACCCGTATATTATAAGTTGTAAGATTTCCAGTTTGTAATATACCAGAATATTTAAATCTGTGATATTTACCTATACGTTTACTTATAAACAATAAAAGATTGTTCTGAACACATGTAATAATTGACGGGGTTTTTATTTTTAGACACCGCCACACGTAATGGCGAGGTATTATGTGATACCCTCAGTCTAATTCCGCTCGTGTGTCCATCCCCTGAAAGTTTCCGACTAATAACTTTTGATCTGGTTAATTAAGTCTAGCATAAAACTGAGGCCAAATTGTACTTTAGGCTCGGAGGTCTAAGGTGTTCTGTGGTAATGCCCCTTGAAACTTTTCAAATTTTGTGAATTTCAAGGTTTCCGATTGATAACTTGTGGATGAAATATTTTGCAGTCCTAAAATTTAAATGAGTAGGTCCTATGTGCATTTACTCCATATCCCTTCATTGCTTATGTTAGTTGTTAACCATTAATTCGGGCAAAGTTTGAATTTGGGCTCAGAGGTTTAAGTGGTTGTTGAGTTATGCTCCTTGATACTTTGAAATCTTGTGAATTTCAGGGTTTCTGACTGAATTAATATATTTTCTTCAACCTTTGTGTGTTAGTTGTTCACCATAAAACTATAACCAATTTCGACCTTTGGCTCATGTGTCTAAGGGGTTCTGGAGTTATATCCCTTGAAACTTTGAAATTTTGTGAAACGTGGCGGGGTATCGTGTAATGCACCATTACTTTTTTGGGGTAAGAATTTCAATTAATTATGAAGCATTTGACCTCGTAGGGAAAATCTGTACTGAGAATAAGAATATTGTAATATTTAGAGAGGGCTTTTATATTTCGTATTTATATCTTTTTGTGGTTTTATAATTTCGACAGCATGGACCTACATTTGTAATTCTTTTTAAAAACTGGTAAGTGCATAAATAATTCAAAATCACAACGTGTTTGTGCATAAATAATTCAAAGTGCATTAATAATTCAAAATCACAACGTGTTTGTATAAATCTATAGAATTTCAAAATCCCATTTATATTTACAGACAAAAAGATCTTGTAATTTTACAATACATTGTATTTTTATGGTCTTATAGAGTATTTGTTTTCGACACTATCAAGAAAATGCATCTTAAAAAAAATAATTTCTTTCTATTTGTGTAGTTTGAACATAGAAAAGGCATAACTAAATATTGAAATATTCTATTGGTGAATTAATGCCATACAGATTGAAAGCAGTAGTACATCAGCCCCTTTTATCAAAAGCGTATTTATATGTGCACTGCTTTTTGTAAACTGAAAATTGAAGACTACTAGTATTTATAACACTGCCGAAAATGACAAAACTCGTCAATCTATTTAGCTATAGACATATCCACCAGAGAATGTCTTGAAAAACAGGCGTCAGTTCTAAAATCAAATATTGCTTTATATGGCGGATTGTAATCAAATTTTCAACACATTTTACATCACTGAAATCCCCGGATATCACCTGCAAGGAAAATGTTCTTACATAATGTATTGAAGTTCGTCATTGTATCATAATTGCATTTTTGTAATACTACAGGGAACGAAGCAACAAGTTAATATAAAACACAATATTTAATGGTTGATAATATCTTATATATTTACTTTTTACAAATATACTAATTTAATCATATACTACAAAAAAGAGTAGCTTATATATGTATATAGGGCTTGTATCATTAATTCAGCTAATTACAATAACAGCTTTTTTCTGATATGGCATATATCAAAAATAAAAATTATAAACTACCGTGGATATAAAGCACGTAGAGTATACCTACAAGAGGAACAATTGTCTGTTTCTTAGCTACAAAGGTATAAGTAATGCAACATAAAAAATACGAGTAGGGGCGTTTTGGTGCGAGGTTTCACTATACAGAAACACATCATTACAAAACTTAATATTGCTGACAGATCAAGATCATAAACGAAAATGCCATAAAATCAATGCGTGTTCATTTCTTGGCAAAGAACCACCTGCAAAGAGGAAAACAACAGAAAACAAAGCAAGAGTTCGATACAAATTGAAGGAATAGAGTCTATCAATCTTTATAGCAATCTTACAAATAGGCTACTTAAGGATGTATTCTATTGAGGGGTCAAAAATTTCCTGCATCAAGTTTCTCCCGAAAACTTAATTTTTTTAATGCTAGGACCCTGTAAATATCATTTTTGAGGAGAAAATTATATGTCCATGTGCATTTTTTATGCTATAGGCATTTGAAAACCCCTTTTTGACGATTTTGAGCAAATATTATCAATTTTGTGCTATTTTGGGACCATTTTGGGCTAAAATATCGATTTTTAGCATCAAGTTTTCTCTCAAAGTTTCCAGATTATTATATCTCATGAGTCTGAAGAAATATCGCAATAAAACACATTGGTCTGTGATGATATAAGAATTCAAAGTAATGTTGCTTTTTTTTTAATTCAAGGCTTCGTTAAATCTGTAAAACGCTGGATTTTTCCAAATTCCCATCAACTGCACAGTCAAAACTCACAAATTTTTATTTAAATAGTTGGACAATTATATCTTGAAGAACTAAGAAAAGAAATCATATGAATAAGATGGATACTTTTCTTGAAAATTTATTTTTATGACACCTACTCCAAAATTGGCTAAATTCTGATGGAGATCAATGGTCAAATTTGGTCAAAAGGTAGCATTTTCCATTTCTCAAAAATTACTGGTCGTAGGTACATAATTTTTTGACACAATCTGAGAGGATCATTATATAATATATATACTGTAAACGTGGAAATTTTCGCGGGATGTTATTTTCGCGATTCTGTTGAACAAACATTTCGCGATGGGGTTATTTTCGCTCTCGGAGCCCTTCATGTTAGACTGTGTCATTGCTTTAACATGCTAGGTTTATAAACTAAACTATTCACGTGGGGGAAATTTTCTCGGATTTTTCTTGATCGCGAAAATAGCGAAAATTTCCACGTTTACAGTAAATAAAAAACGTGATTTGAACGAGAATGAAAGCTCGAGGAGAATACATCCTTAAGGAGGTTTACTTCTCATGTTTTGAGTTTCAGATTTTTGGAATCCTCTGGTTTTATCCATTTCAAAGTATTATAATTTTTTCCCATGGACCCTGCATTTTTTTTTGTTCATAATTTCATTTTATACATCTATATGAGCATTCTGTAAAATTTCATTAAAGTCTATTTATTCTGTCACATTCAATCATGGTCAATACCTTGCTAATGTTAATCCTATGACAAATTCAGAGGAGTTCAGTTTCCCGCCAAATTATTTCTCAAAACAAGATCATCAACCTATCATTGTTTTCGCTTAAATTATTTCTTTTGTGATTTTCTAGCAAAAAATCAATTGGGCCTGTGTTGTTCATTTTGAATGTTTATGTGTCTTCATTTTTCTTTTCCATGCCATGCTGTGGCTGTGTCTTTGTTTCTTTGTTTTTTCTATGGTACCATTGTCCTTTGATTGTTCGTTTGGAACTGACGGTTCGGTTCTACAAAAGACCAAAAATGTGCTGATCTGTACTTGTCGTACAAAAGACATCAGCGTCAGTTTCACGAAGATGAAGATTGTGCTGACAAGAATTAGCAGGATCGAAAACAAGAATTTGATGAATTATTTTTGCTGCAAAACAGAATCTTAGCAATCGTTTTAAAATGTAAAACGATCGTGAACTATTCAAAATGATTCGCAAATGATTATTCACTACTGGAAATATGTTTAAGAAATGTTGTAATGGCGTACAAGCTGATCTGATCTGTACACAATGCCGAAAAGTTCGGGAGCTCTTCACTTCTCAAGGTTTGTTTCGGGAAAAATATCGGTTCTGGGCTCCGGGTTCCAAACATTTTTAATGTGTAATTCAGGGCTCCAATACAAGGCTACGGGCTCCCCTCAATGGGCTCTGGGTCCTTAGTCCACTTTGTCAACTCTTACACTTTCTGTTTGAATTTCTGTTCTGACATGACTGGGTACAAAGTTGTGGAGGGTATATAGGTTTTGCCTGGTCCATCAGTCCGTGCATCCGTCAGTACGTCCGTCTGTCATCAAGTGGGTATATCATTTGTGCGGATAACTCCTACTATTTTGAGATAGGAAGTGTTTTTACAGGCTGATTGTGCATATATCAAAGACGTACATGCTACTTGGATTTTGATTTTTTTTCATAATTTTTTAGAAAAATATACATTGTCATTTTAGGTATGATATTTCATGAAGGGTACATCATTTGTCCGGATAACTCCTACAGTTTAAAAGATTTGATGTTTTTATTTTGCAGGCTGATCGAGCATATATTCAAGAAGTGCATGCTACTTGGATTTGGGTTTCTTTTAAATTTGTTTAGAAATACAAAAAATACCGAAGTTACATAAAAAACAGTAAATTTCGTTATGCTGTACACGTTTCAAGGAGTAACCTCTCATCAGCAGCATTAAAATCAAACAATATGGAAATCCATAATCCAAAAGTTGTCAAAAAGAAGTACTCATTTCCAAACATATCGAAACAGGAAGCCAAATCCAGTACCAAGGACATCTACCGATTGCCATACACGGAATGAAGCCTAAGTATTTTTAAGTGGTTTGAATTTTGATAATAACAGTAAATTTCTATAACACGCAAGGTCAGACAAGTCTGACTATTGGGCTGGAGAATACCCTTGAGGACCTCTGGTCCACCAGCAGTTGCATCAAAATACAAAAAAAATAACAAAATTGCAAAAGAAATGTAAATTTCGCTATTCTGTACACGTGTTTCAAGGAGTAACCTGTTACAGCAGCATTAAAATCAAATAATATGGAAAGACACACTACAACTTGTTAGTGTGTATAACATTGCTTATAGTGTACATCATTTGTCCGGATAACTCTTCCTATAGTTTTTCAGATAGGAAGATTTTTATTTTGCAGGTTTATTGTACATATACTTAAGGTGTGCATGCTACTTGGACGATTTTTTATCATTTTTTTTATAGAAAAATAGACATTTTTATATAGATTATTGAACTTTGTCAAAATTTATGCATGATATTGCATATAGGGTACATGATTTGTCTGGATAACTCCTCCTATAGTTTAAAAGATAAGAAGCTTTTATTTTGCAGGTTAATTGTGCATATATCAGAGATGGGCATTTCACTTTGATTTTGCTTTTCTATATTTTTGTTTCGAAAACTACAAATTGTTGAACTTTGACATTTTTATGTATAATATTGTTTACTACATGTAGTATTGGGTACATCGTTTCTCCAATTTTTCATAAAGGAAGTTTTTTTGTTTTGCAGATTGACAATACATATGTCAGGTTATGTGAGCGTGCTTACTTAAGTTCTTTAATTAAAGAATATACGGTCTCTTCATGTAGCACACAACTCTTAGTATTTATTTACCTAAAATACCCGTTTGACTATCTTGTGCTGACTACCCCTTTCCTGCAGATTGAATGTCCCTCCTCTGTGTTATTATAAATAACATAATACTGAAGGTACTGTTAATTTATTTTCTGCATATACGCAGTTCGACAACTTATTTCTAATCAGAGCAGATAAAACCAAAACATTTGGAGGTCCACTAACCGAAAATGTGTAAAAGCTGATAGAGAGCAAACAACCGAAAGGATCTAAAAAGAAAAGCCAAAATTCTGCTAAGGACAAAGCTATACACGAGGGAAACACTCTTTAGTTTTGAACAAAATTTTGTAAAATTTAGATATTGCAAATTTCAATTAAATCGGTTTTCGGGTCAGCACCGAGGTTGGTGTAAACCCTCGGGGACTAACAATCCACCAGCAGAGGCATCGGCCCGATGGGAATGAAAAACAAAATACAGAAGTTACTGTCAATTTATTTTCTGTATATGCACATTTCGACAACTAATGTCTCATCAATGCAGATAAAACGAAAACATTTGGAAACCCCTTACCGAAAAAGTGTAAAAGGTGATAGAGAACAAATAACCAAAAGGATCTAAATAATGAAGATGTTTCCTATGTAACAAGCCTAGAATCCTTACTGTTTAAGTCCTCTTGGAACATCAAGGTGTCTGTAGCCGTAAATGCGTCCATACAGTTTCTTTTCTGATTTCATTACCTTAGACAGATAACTGGTAACATAGAATATATTACTTCACTATCTTCACTACGTTACTGAACGACAACCAGTTGACTATCTTGACTTCCTACAACATTATCTTCTCAAGTATTTCCTTCACATATACAAATTCCACCACCTGTATTTTTTTTATCTCTATATTTACGACATTATACACCATACAACCCTTCTCATTTACATCTTTCTATCCTGTTGTGCTGTCAAAAATATGTTTTATTCTTCAGGAGTTATCATGTTCCTGCATATCAATTCTTCTAATTCTTTGTCTAGAGGAGACGGCTCCCTCAGTGGACTTATTATAGTTGGCACTACATTTTCCTTCTCTTTTCCTGTATCCGTACTGGGCTAAAAACTTCATTTAACACCGATCGCCAAAGATTTATCTTTATCTTATTCCTGCGATCATTGTTAGATTTCTTGTTATAGCTTCTGGATTTGTAGTTGTTGGTTTTAAGTGGCACAGCCTTCTCCATGTGAAACTTATTTCAAATCTTTCCAAATGTTTTTGATCTGCACGTTGTTGACATGCGCATGTATAGAAACTAAATATACAGTAACTTTCAAATTGTATTATCCATTGCATCTTCCATTCCTGTGCATCTAGACTGGCCAGCGTGTTCGAAGAAGCTACATAGAGGCACTACCTGTAACGAATTATATTGTGATTGTGTGCATACTTTCTGTGCCTCTTAAAACTCTACGCTGTAGCATAATTTTTTGCACATCTCATGCAAGTAATCATCTGGCAAAATAAAAATACCAAGATGAAACATATTCTTCAGATTTGTGAAAGAGGACCAAGGAATGACATCAGAGCTACAAGAAGAGGATTCTGAATCTGTCAGGCTGTATTAACTTAAACTTCGATTGATTGATTGATGGAGTATTGTTTAACGTCTACTGAGCAATATTTCAGCTATATCAAGACAAGAACAAGTTTGTTAATAAACTTTGGGGTATGGAAAGGGTCATGGGACAGGAAATTCTGACTGCCACTGGAAAAGAAGGGTGAAATCGAAGGGGCGGGGAATTTAGCCTTGTAGCCGATGACCTACGGACCACTCAAAAAAGAGCTTGCTACAAGGGTTCTTTAACGTGCAGAAAGCGTGGCATTTCTTCCAACACGTGGACCTGCGTTTACATCCCATCCCAAAGATGGGTTGTGTATTTATTAATCCCGCACAACCACGGAATGGGTCCTATTTCTATATCCTGGGGTTCCCTCGGGGTCAGCCCCGTTTAGGAGGGGTCATACCCCGCAAGCCGGAGATACTAGGTTCTCTTTCTATACCCCGGGGTTCCCTCGGGGGGCTTAAACTTCGAATAAAGTTGTTTGAAAGCAATGTGTAAGTTTGATTTAATGTTGCTGATGAGAGGTAACTCCTTGAAACAGGTGTAGAGCATACGAAATTTACTGTTTTCATCCAACTTGAGTACTTTATTATTTTCATCAATATACATTTCTTAAACAAGATATAACTGTATTCAAAGAGCAAACATGAAAGCCTCAGAACGATCTCCCGGGTTTCCAGGCATTACAAGGATCACTTGGAAGAAAAAATGGGCAAGGGTTATCTTAGAAATAAGTTTATACATATTGCTGAAATAAAAACATAATTTGCTGCAACAAATACAATTTTTTTTCTCAAAATTTCAAATTTTTGGAATGGTTTACATGGCAACATCAATTTTGAATGCTTTTTATATGCCTCATAAGTTCAATTTTATATTTGTGAGAATCATTTAGCTAGTGATATTAGTTTTGAGGTATAGTGAAAAACATTAAAAAGGTCATAGCATTTTACAGTAAACCCCAACTCTTTTTGAGCCGTCAACTTTGGTATTTTGTTCTTTAATGATTACTCTTCTAAAAATATCTGGCAAATATCCTACAAAATTTCAAAGCCTTGGGTGTAATGGTCTCTGAGATATTGTTTGAACAAGCTCACTGAAGAAAGAAGAGCAAGTTAAAATTGTGTTCGCATGGAGGAAAACAAAAAAATCACCGGAACGAACTCCTATAGGGCATATCTTGGCATTATTAGATCCTTTATAAAGAAGAATTGAGCAGGGGTTCCTCTCATAAATTACTTGTAATTATATATCTAGTGAAACAAGAGGCTCTCAAGAGCCTGTATCGCTCACCTGGACCATGGCCAATACATAACTTCAAATCAACTTATATGTTAAAGGGTCTCATTTTCAAACTATGTAACTAAACATTTATATTATATGATCCAACTTTAATTAAACTATTTTCCCTATTGCATGCCATCTTGGATAAGGGATGGATCTGCAGGACACAATTTTAAAGAAAATTAAGTATTGTGCCAAAGTTTATTTCCATCTGGCCAAATGGTTTTAAAGAAGAAGATCTTTGAATGTACTCCTATATTAAACTTTGTTTCCCATTGGTAGCCAATTTGCATAAGGTGCAGACTTGAAGGACATCTGTTTTGAAGGGGACCATCTAAGATACATTAATGTGACTAGCCAAGTTGTTTCAGATAAAAAATTCTTAGTATTCTCTTTCCATACAGTCGAGTAATAAATTAAGTTCCCTGCAGATGGCCATGTTGGATGACATTTAGGCATAAAAGTCACAATACATATATATATTGTAGTCAGCACCTCAAAAGCATCATAAATGCCAAGTTCCGTTCAAATCCATTCATGTTAATTTCATTTCAGGTTAATTTCATCAACTGCTCACTGAAGGCTTTATTTACAAATATTTTGAATAAAGAGCAGTCTATGAAACTGATAATCTACTTCAACATACATATCAACAGAATTCATAGTGATTCACCACTAACCTCCCAGTAATATACACAATATGTTTATATAGGCAAATCATTATAACATCAAATAAGGTAAAGATTAAGAAAGTATTTTTGCAAAAAATTGCAGAAATTTGCACAAAAACACTGTTTTTGCTCTAAATTATGGAAGAAATAACTTTTTCAATGAAGTGATAGTAGGGAATTTCTCTAAAGCTTAAAAGAAAAAAGCTAACTAAAGAAGATTTGAACACAGAATTTAAAGGGAAATAACCCATAACCATATGGCATTGGAAAAAAAAAATGTGAAAAACGGCCAATAAATCATACACAGGCCTTTGGATTTTCTTCAAAATTTCAGAGTATGTAGATCTTGATATGCTGAACATTTTTTTAATTTACACTTCACCTCTATCTGTTACAGTTTTTGAAAAAAAAATAAAAAATGCACAAATTTTGAAAAATTTACGGAAAAGGGCTATAACTCTCAGACGGGTTTTCCAATTTTCTTCAAAATTGCAGAGCAGATAGATCTCGGCATTCTGAACAATTTTACCCCATGTCAGATTTTTGATATCTGCATCGGTTTTTGAGTTATTGGCTAAAAACTGCAATTTACCCCTAGGTTCTATTTTTAGCACCAGCGGCCATGTTTTTCATCGGATCATAATAAAATGAGGATCGTTTGTACAAGACATGTCATAGATGATTACTATAAAGTTTCAAACCAATCCCTCCAGTAGTTTCAGAGTAGAAGATTTTTGAAAGTGGAGTAACGACGGACGGACAGACGGACGACGGACGCAAAGTGATGGCAAAAGCTCACCCTGGCATAGCCAGGTGAGCTAAAAATGGCATGCAGTAGAAAACAAGTTTTTTTATCAGAAATATTGGTTTCAAACTCAATTATGCGTTACAACCAATTTTATACGTGGTTTCAAAAATAAAATATGTGCAGGAGTTCCCCTTTTACCCAAGTAATACATACTGCTGTAATTAAATACTATTACCAACAAAAACTACTTTTTTCTTAAAATTTTCTAAAGTTTTTTTGGTATGGTTTCAATGGCACCGGTAGTTATTTTCAAAATTTCAATGCTGTTGAACCATTTCTTATATGACCAACATTTTTCCTATGAAGTTTTATGGAGCTTGTGTAAAATAGTTTCCCAATAAAGGTTTAAAACAGTGAAAAAAATCCGATATGTTATGAGGATTACTATGGAAGACCCCATTCTTTTTTTGAGCCCAGAAATGTACCCTTAATGGAGTGCCTTTGGACAAATGTGTGTTTTACCACAGCTAGATATATGTGCACACATCCTATAATGTATGAAAGTTCTAGATGTAATGGTCTCGATCTGGTTTGGACAAGTTCAACCAGAACAGAATAAGGAGAGAAAGTAGATAATAATAAGAAACGCAACAAAAATAGAAAGTCTCTGAACTTCCCATGGGAGCCGTTATAATACGATTTTTCAATAGCAATTGCTGTTGAGGTGCTACCGGACAATATGGCAATGGAAGGCCCTAAAACCTGTTTTACCCACCATTTCTTCTGAATTAACTTTACCAAGTCAGGACCATTGCGGTCGACAATTTTTCCACCTGATTTGTCTTTTTGTTTCATAGACTTGAGCTCTTGACATCATTAATTGGTAATTTTGCTATTGCCCCCCCCTTCCAGAATAATAATAATGAAATTGCAAAATCAATAAGTATCCCAACTCCGTTTAGGGGACTTAATAAAAACAAAATTTTAACATACATACATGTAAAAACACATTACTTGTGTTAAAGTATTAATTTTGTTCCGTAACCTTTTAAATAAGATGGAAATTGTTTTTGTTTTTGAACTCCTGTGTGGTTTAATTTTACTATGATTTTTATTTTCCCGTACATTTTCAGAGAATAATTCCATCGAAGAATGGCTTTTGACCTCATACGACTTCGGGATTTGTCCAAGATACTTTTTTCAAACGGTTCCGATATTAAGTCATTTTCTTTGAACTTGCTTGACGTCTTATCTTGTAAACAAGATCAGTGTAAACCTCTATGATAATGTATGGTCCTACCAAATGATACTGGAGCTTCGGAAACTTTTTCCTATATTTTAAACTGGACTAAAAACTGCACCATCAACTTGGTAATATGATCGAGTAAATGTTTTTGCTTGTCATTCACTTTTATTCATCGTCTGGGAGGCCTAGGTCATGGACTCTCAAATATTCTTTCGTCATCTCATCCACATAGATATCTAATTGTCAAGTTCATCCCTAAATTGCGGGGGGAGTGTTGTTCTATACAATAGGTCTTTTAGTAACTCTATCTCCCTTCCAACCGCCAACATACTTGGTGAAAAACAAGTGCATTTATGTTAAACCTGTTCACAGATTTTGATGTTTGCTTTTCACCATTAAAATCGGGGTCAATTCATGCCGGTTGCATTTGCAAAAGCCATTATTGGCCTTGTTGTTCTGTAATTGCATGCCCACCCAACAAAATTTCTGACGGTCTTTTCAGCTATGACCCTTAGTAGATTATGATCAAAACTGCGGTTTGTGTCAACACAGTGCATATTGATTCTGGTTTATTTAGAAATACAATACAAAAATTACCATTTACCAGTTCCAGTTATACAAGGAGTAACCTTTCATCGGCAACATGAGAGTCAAAAAATATACAATTATAGCCTATTAATGAGGTAAATGCAGAAATTTAGTATATTGATCGAGGACGTAGTCCTAGTGTCAATATACCTTTCTCATGTCAATAAATTTCTCCATTGACCGAATTTAATAGGCTATAATAGTTTTATTCTCCAAATTTTTCAGATTTTTATTGGGACATACATTATTAAATCCAAATTTTATATGATGTTTGTTGATTTGTTGTTGGTTATTATTTGCATCTATATTTACTTTTCTAGGTACTCCAACGAAACAAAAATGAATGTTCGCAATCAATGAATATAACGGTGCAAAAAGATAGATATCTGCTTCCATAAAAATTCAAAAAAATTAGATTAAGGATTAATTAACATAATTAAAAAAAATGCAATTTTCCCACTTCCGGTATTGGTTTTCTTCTCAAAAACTGGTTCCAAATTATTTGGGGTTACGGCGCTTTGGCCACTAATTAAGATAAACTACGACGAAAATTTAAGAAAACTGCAAAAACAAGTAAAAGTTAAAATTGCCGTGCACCTACTTGCATTCATGAATCTATTTGAAACTTTGCAGTTGAAAAGTATGGGTTGTAATTTAAATACAACACTTAACGTGCGTTTTTATGCACCATGGCATCATTATGTATTTTTGCAATAAAAATTGGTAACTTATCAAACTTTGCTCACAAAAGTCTTCGTTGGAGTACCTAACTTTTCTAGTAATGGAACAAAAAATATGTCTGTTTTGTTTTTTAAAAACAGACAAATTAATCATATTCAAGAGACTAGCTTAATTGAAAAAAAAACTGTAAAGATCTATTATTAGTTAGAGTCAATTCATAAAGTCAATTCGTGTTTTATCCCTTATCTATTTTAGCAGAGGTCAATACGTGAAGTCCCACAATTCAACAAATCACAGGAGTTTGAAAATATAAGAAAATAATAATATGAATTGATTAATTGATAAGTTAGAGAGTAACGCCTAGTAAGCAATATTTCAGCATTAGCGGGACGAGAACAGATTACTTCAAAGAACAAAGATTTAAAGATGGAAGGGACAACCTGGACAACGAGTTTTGATTTGCCACTTGAAAAGGAGAGAATCTGGTAGGGGCAGTAAATTTGGCATTCTATACGACTCCCAAGGAGTTTGCTGTCCTTGGAGATATAGATGGGTTCTTTATATTACATAGAGCGTTGCGTTTCCTCACACAGTTTGGCTACAGTGGTAAGAAGCGCTTGATTCAGATGCCGGGCAAATAATATGGAAAGCCAAAATATAGCCAGAATGGAGTACCGAGGTTTGAATTTTGAATAACACTGCCGATGTCTCCGATATACTTCTTAACAACAATAGGTTTGAGCATTGAAGTCCTCGCATCTGACACTTTCCTGTTGTTTTATTTTAACAGACCTGTTGACCACTACGATTTTGGCGTAGTTTCTACGATTTTTTTGGCTTAAAATACTTCTTACGCTTTCAGATGCGATTTCTACGCTTTGATTCTAATGAGGTTGAAAAAATATTTTGGGTTAAAAAATTGCTGCATCTGGTTTCGGGACCTTTCTTCATTATTAAATAGATGTAAAAATAATACATGTATAAGAAGAAAGATATCATGGTGAATGGGATAAGTTTGCATTGCCACTGAAAAATTAGAGAAATGGGTAGGGGCAGGAAGTTTAGCTGTACAAGGAATCCAGAAGTATTGTTTATACTGCATTGGGCGTTGTGTTTCTCCACATTGTTTCTCTTCAGTGTTTCGAGGTCATTCTTTCGGTATTATGACCTGAACAGGATTTCCTTCACCACCTGGGGAAGCGCCCGGCAGCTCTGTAGAGGGAGCTCCTGAGAACATATTCAGGTACCAGAAGGTCCAGGTGATCCCACCACGCACATACGTGCTGGTACTTTTATTTTATACAGAGTACGCAAAAAAGGTTGCAAATAATGGAATAATTGCTAACGACAGGTATAAACTTTATAAGACCATTCAATTCAAAACTGTAATTGGTGTATTGCAAGGGTCATCTGGTGAAGAATAAATTAACAGGGGCTCCCTTTACAGTGCTGCCGGGAACGTGCCTAAGTGTTGGATAAGGACACGCCCTATGTATGCTGTGTATTTATGTCACAATATTGGAAACCTGACCGCGAATCATTGCTGACAAAATGTCTACAGAAACACCACGCCGAAGGCAGTATAAGATAGACCCTCTATATCTATCTTACAAGAGCAAACTCGGTGATTCGCGTGGAAGGCTGAATTTCCTGTCCCTACCCATTTCTAAGTGACTCAAAACTTGTTGCCCCAGTTATCCTTCCACATTGATTTCTTTCTTATATAGTTTATTATTATATATTGAATTAATCGTTTTAGTAATAAATTCAGGGACTCAAGCTACAGTTATGCCGACCGCATTCCCAGGTGATGGTAAGAATGCCTTGTCTACGCGGGGTAGTCGGATTATAATACGGAAAGCCTGACCGCGAACCATTTGAGCCAAACTGTGTGGAGAACCACTGTCCTATACATTATGAAGGCTCCATCTAAATTCCTCATTATAGCAGACTTGATCACTGGGGTTGTAGAGAAGGCTAAATTTCCCGCCCCTACCCATTTTTCCAATTTTCCAGTGCAAATCAAAACTCATCCCTTCCACCTTTATTTCTCTCTTTACATAATAATTATTTGATTTAACTTACTCTCGTCGTGGTAAAGCTGAAAAAGTGCTTACTGGACATAAAACTATTACTATTACAGTAGTTAATCAGTCATTCTGAAACAACGCTACGTCACCCACAGTGTAGACTCGCTGGGGGTTTAAGAAGATTGAATTTCCTGCCCCATAAAACACGCGAAAATATCCCCTTTTACAGTAATTTCTTATATTTTTCCCATTGGTTCTCAGCGTTTATATTATCAATCTTTCTCTCTTTTTTGTCGTTCTTTTTCAGTCTTTGTATGTTTGAATTGTAATTACCTAACACCAGAGAGAGCCAAGCAGAAAAATCTCATGACACCAAAGGGCAAGATTTTAAGTTCTTTAAAGAGACCGAGACGCTAGAAGTATTTCCCGAGGGTGTCTTGAGATTTTTTTGTATGTTTTGCCAATAATCTCTTCCGTCATACCCATAATTGGAAAAAAAATCATTTTTGGAAATTCTGGTGTGTCTTTAGGCACTTCATGTACCGAGTTCTTTTTTACGCTAATTTTTGGCTACGATTGATACACTCCTAATGCAATGCTTAGGATGGCATTTGTCTAGATAGAGATTCACATACATGTACTTATTTCTTTTCATAGTATTGAGTACAGTTGTCATGAGTGCCGTCTTCTATAAAACTGGATGCACCGAGAGAGGTTTTTATCGACGATACTTAAGGTAGATCGACAGTAATACACGGCGTATTCGATGGGCGCATTTGCGTAACACGAGTCGGGTGCGGAATCGCCTTGATTTGCAAACCGTAATATTCCTGTATTAGCCTATTCATTGTGACGTAATAATAGATTGACATACACTTTCTCGCGAATAAACTCCCATTTCCAGTAAATATTGTCTTTTTTGAAAACTAAATAGAGTATTTCTATTAACTGAATGGTGACATATAGATTTTTTCAGCGTAACTGATAGCTGAAGTTTATATCTCTGAAATATTTAAAAAATTCTATCTCATATTTATTTGATATGATAGATAAACAATAAGCATGGTCTCACAGTTCTCCATATATTCTTTGTAACTATTGCTGAAAAATTCTGAATTTCGGCCTGGTTTTCAAAGGCAGATTACAGGAAAAGATGACCGAAGACATAATTTTTTTATTTTATTTTTGGAACATATAAGTTAAGAACTACAAAATTTCGTAAAAGAAAAAAAATCTGTCTGATATTTTTATTAGGATCGAACTACCTCAAGTGATGGAATAGTGGGAAAATTCCCAAATTCAATATATACATGTACAAAATGATATTTTCGGTTTATGGACTTCCAAATATTTTGATTGTATCTGCACTGAAGAGACATAAATTGTCGAAATGCGCATATGCAGAACCTAAATTCACAGTAACCTCGGTATTTTGTTATTTGTTACCACTGGGCCGATGCCACTGCTGGTGGACTGTTAGTCCCCGAGGGTATTCACCAACCCAGTAGCCAGTTCTTCGGTGCTGGCCCGAAAACCGAATTTATTTGGAAACATGCAATATCTAAATTTTAGTAAATTTTGTTTAAAACTAAGGAGTATCTCCCTCTTGCATAGCTCTATCCTTAGCTTATTTTGGCTTTTCTATTTAGATCTTATTGGTTATTTGTTCTCTATCAGTTTTACACCTATTTCGGTTTATTGACTTCCAAATATTTTGATTGTATCTGCACTGAAGAGACATATGCAGAACCTAAATTCACAGTAACCTCGGTATTTTGTTATTTGTTACCACTGGGCCAATGCCACTGCTGGTGGACTGTTAGTCCCCGAGGGTATTCACCAACCCAGTAGCCAGTTCTTCGGTGCTGGCCCGAAAACCGAATTTATTTGGAAACATGCAATATCTAAATTTTAGTAAATTTTGTTTAAAACTAAGGAGTATCTCCCTCTTGCATAGCTTTGTCCTTAGGTTATTTTGGCTTTTCTATTTAGATCTTATTGGTTATTTGATCACCTATTTCGGTTTATGGACTTCCAAATATTTTGATTGTATCTGCACTGAAGAGACATAAGTTGTCGAAATGCGCATAGGCAGAACCTAAATTCACAGTAACCTCGGCATTTTGTTATTTTGTATAAATCCACTTTATATTCATTTGATATCGTCTGTAAATGTAACTATGGAAGAGATTTATGAAGGAACAATTACAAAAACAAGATTAAAAAGACAATTGTTCAGAGAACACTTGCAAGGTCTTTCCCAGTCAATGTTGTGTTTAGTGTTATGTTTTGTCATGTCTTATGTTTCAAATCATCTTGATGAGATGCACATTGTCTCCAATATATTAGAGTAGCCATTTCTAATTGTTTTAAAGATTTTACGATAAAAAAAACGTAAAAATTGGCTATTACCTTGACCGATGACCTTGATGACCTTTGACCTTGGGATCAAATTGAAGGTCTCTCCTTGCTGATTAAATTGATATGTTACATGACCATACTATCTGTAAAGGTCTAAAAGTTATACGCAAAAAACCTATTTCTGAAACGCGTCAAGGGCAATAACTCTTCAGGGAGTCATCGGAGAGCTTCGGTCCAAATGAGACAAATGTAGCCCTTGACATGATGACCATTTTTGCTGATATACTTTTTCAGCCATCTAATACGGTTTCCGAGTTTATCTGATAACAAGGTCAAAGGTCAAGGTCAAAGGTCACCGATGACCTTCAACCTGGTACTCAAATTGAAGGTCTTTTCATGCTGATCACTTTAAACAAATATGTTTACTAAATTATCTGTAAGCGTTTAAAAGTTATTCGCAAAAAAAACGATTTACCAAAACGCGTCAAGGGCTATAACTCAAAAACCGTTCGTCGCACTGTTTTCTTTCTGTTGAATTAAATGAGTGGAACATTTTTGCAATATAATGTTTTCACAAATTTTTTGTCGTTTCCGAGATATCGCGATAACAAATTTTCAAATGGCGGACGAAAAATTGTTTTGCCCCCAGATTTGTAATCAGGGTTATTAAAGCTACTTGGATACCAAATTTCATCAAATTCCAATAACTTTGAGAAATCGACAAAATTAGGGGTCAAAAACGCGTAACCGGGGTCGCGACCCAAAAAATTTTTTTTGCATGATAAATCATCCTGAGGTTGAATGAATCATTTTCCCCCATTCAGAATTTTGATATCGGTTACGGTTTCTGAGTTTACCTGATAACAAGAAAAGCAGGGGGCGGGGAGATAACTCTGTTACTAAAAATAGATTTCGTCCGGGCCCTGGTTTCGGAAGAGAATTTCCAACTTCCAGTTACTTCGCGAAGTTTCGAAATGATACGTCAAAAGGTTTTCCGTACAGAGACCTTACGGAAGAAGAAGAATAATAATAATAATCAGAAGAATTACTATAAGGTCTTTCCGACTGGAGTCGGGAAAGACCTTAATAACAGCAAACACGTACAATGGCCAGTAACTAGAATCACATGCCACAATTTACAAGCAAACTGCACCAGAAAAACAATAATGAAAACAAGAGACAAACATAAATAACGATAGGATCTCGGGATAGCCGGACTTGGTACCGGCACTAGCAAATGCCAGTCGTAGGGTTAAACCGGTTTATTGGTACCCAAACCTCCCGTTTCTCTATCCCGTTTCCCTATAGTATCATTAACGAGCGAATAAAACCCAATACAGGTGGACAACTAATTCAATGACCACTATCTTGGAAAAGAAAAGGCATAAGACAAAACGTAATTTTGAAAGAAGGGTCAAAGAGTGCTCGCCGCTAAACTACCGGCTAGCTCAAGGAATCTAGTAAGCAATCAGTTCTTATTTTTAATCATAAATAACGACCAAGAAAGAGCAATATACCGACACTCGAGTCTCGCAATCAATTCAACAGAAACAACTGAGATAAACCAGATAACATTAAAATATATATGTTTTGCCATAATTAACATGTTTAAACAAAATAAAGTAAAAACAATATACAAATTAAAATGTAAAACAAACAAATATATATAGAAAATTAAAAGACAAATTTTTATAGAACAATTGCAAGGTCTTTCCAAGTCAATGTAATGTATAATTAAAAATATCTTGATGAGACCCATATTGTCTCCAATATATTTGATTGGTCATTTCTAACCGTGTTAAAGATTTTGCAATAAAAAGACCAAATTTCGGCCATGACTTTGTATAGTGACCTTGATGACCTTTGATCCTTGGCTCAAATTGAAGGTCTCTTCTTACTGACAAGTTTGATTTGTTAGTTGACCATACTATCTGTAACGGTTTAAAAGTTATACGCAAAAAACGCTTTCCGAAACACGTTAAGGGCAATAACTCTCTTGGGAGACATCGGAGAGTTTCGGTCCAAATGAAAAAATGTAGCCTTTGACATGTTGAATATTTTTGCTGATATAGTTTTTCAGCAATCATTTACGGTGTCTGATTTTATATGGAAGGTGGCGGACATTTTTTTTTATTTTTCGGGGTCGCCAGCGTGTAACCGGAGTCGCGACCAAAAATTGTTTTTGCGTGACAAATCATCCAGATGATGAATGCAACATTTTCCTCACCTCAGATTTTTTATATCGGTTACGGTTTATGAGATCTGCTAAAAAGATAAACCGTATTCGGGCAACTTTGTAACTAAAAATAGAATCGATTCACATGGTAACCTGAGCTTGCTAAGTGTACAAAGTTTGGTTATGATTGGTCAAAGCACTTAAACAACATTGATGACAGAAGAATGATAATAATCGAAAGAAATACAATAAAGTCTTTCCACTGTAGTGGGAAAGACTTAAATAAAAAGCAGAGTAAAGAAACTTAGAAAGAATGACGATAGAAAGCAGACCTACTGAGGTTGATCAAAAGTGGTGAAATTGAAACTTGAAGAATCGTCTGAGTTTTATCAAAGGTAAAATAAAACTAAAAGGATAGGGTAAAAAAATAGGATGCTTTTTTTACTGTTATGGCGAATTGTCGAGCATTTCCAATAGATATTTTTGTTCACAGAACTAACTAGTTTGTATAAGGACGGTTTACGCGCATATACTGGGTGCTGCAGTTAGTGTCTCGAAAATTAGTAGGAAATTCATTCCATTGGTGATTCTAGGTTTATGTTAAAAACCAACGGGCACCCAATAATCTTTGAAAAGTCTCTAAAAACTGCAAACCGAAATGTTTTTTGATAATTTCATTATGCGTGTGATATGTAGGAATCAAGAATACTTTGGCGTCGTTAGGTTTTCATTTATAAACACTTAATGGAAATGTCTAGACAATTTCAGATTTTTGCAACATCTTTTATATTTAAACTTTCTACGAGAACCATGATTTGTCTCGGTTTGTTATATTGTTTACTTCGTGTCTGATCAAAACTACCACTCATAGTTTTAGGTTCAGTTGTTTTAAATTCTGTTTTATCATGAGGGTAAGAGGTGCTTACGCTTTGAGTATAATTGCGCTTATGGTGGAGAGTAATGGCAATTGGAACGTTCCAATTCCCCATTTTGGAAGCCCGGGTCTATTTCAGAAAATAATTGACAT
The DNA here is from genome assembly GCA_002080025.1 of Modiolus philippinarum. NCBI lineage: Eukaryota > Metazoa > Mollusca > Bivalvia > Mytilida > Modiolidae > Modiolus > Modiolus philippinarum. The sequence goes on from MJUU01061343.1 coordinate 36,946, forward strand.
ATGATGTCATTAGTGTTCTTGCCAGGTTTTACAGGGATACCGGTAACCCGGATCGAACTCTTGTCTCATACTGCTCAGAGTTATCCAGTTTGACACGCGTTACTTTTTGTTCATAGTAGAATCTCTGTACCATAATACGGATATTGAGTTAAATTTAAGATTTTTTTCTTATAATTCCTTTGAGTACATTTATTCATTTGTTGTCGGTATTCAAATAAGTCATTCATCAAAACATTCATTTGAGGTAGAAATGTGCTTTTAGCAGTCCATGTTTATGAGAAGAAGGATAACAAAAAACTGCAAGTATTTGAGATTTCCCTTTACAGTAGACCTGGGGTAGGAGGAGATAACTCCTTTTTACATAAAAATTACTTAATGTGATTGGTATAAATGAAAAAAAAATATATAATTTATCATTAATAACAAATAAAATATCCATCTTGTCATGAAATACACTCTTTAAATAAATCACTTCATAATACATGAGATAGAATGGACAACAGGATACACCTACAATGGCTGAAAATTATAATTACATGCCACAATCTGCTAGGGAACTACACAGGAAAAAACACAAATTAGACAAAGGACAAACGTAAACAACGATAGGAATTCGGGACAGCCGGACTTGGTACCGGCACTAGAAAAAGCCAGTGGTAGGGTTAAACCGGTTTATGGGTACCCAAACCTCCCCTTTATCTGTCCCGTTTCCCTATAGTTTAGTAAACATACGAATAAAACCCAATACGAGTAGACTACTAACTCTATCACCACATTCTTGAAAGGAGAGAATATGAAAACACGCAATTTTGAAAGATCGGTCAAGGGGTGCTCGCCGCTAAACTGCCGGCTAGCTAAAGGAGCCTGGTCTGCTGGTAAAACATGCATTATAATTTTCAGGTTTTGAATGGTATCTTAAAAATATTAAAGTAAATGAAAGTCACATATTTGACAAGGGGGATAATTCTTTTAACTTGACGTTCAGTATCAAGGAATATTATGACTTTTATGCAATTGTTCTATCATTGTGAAAAAATGGTACTGTAAATTTTTATGAAATTTTGACAAAAGTCATAAGTGTGGAGGATCTTTAATTTCTCAGTTTTTTTTTTTATCAAAATTGAATTATAGGATTTTCGTTTAGAAGGTATTGAACGAAGCTCTGTTTTCAGCATTGTTTTGACACTGAAATTTTAATTGTACTGCAAATCAATACTAAATGCATGCTTATGATATTTATTAACTGGTGTTTAGGTCTTCAAGTTTCTAAGAACCAGTTTAGCAATTTATGGCTAATATATGCAGTTTCTTTTTAATATATAGTACAGTAGTATACGCCTTATGGTGATTTCTGAACAGAATTTAAACCCCATAAGACAGGGATGTTTCTATGAACTGTAGATAAAAAATCTTACGGTGAAACCTTTTAAACCTGTAAGCACTTAATCGTTTCATACTGCAAATTTACAGAAAATTGAATTTTGTGGAAAATTTTGGGCCTACCCCGGATGTACTATCTAAATTATAGCTTTTATTTCATTTATTAACAACAGATATTACATCATTTACAGTGCTTTAGTCAGTATTATCACTAGATACTAAAATGGAACTAGCTACGAGAACAAGTACAAATGTAGTTCTTTTAATCACAGCTAAGTTTATTACTCATCTTAATTTTGAAATAGAATTTCATATTACTGAAAAATAATATGTAACTTAAGCATCTAGGCTGTCGAATCGATAATTTGTTTGTGAGTGGTAGAAAAAAATATGTTATACTAGGTAATACATGACCGTGCGTTAACAATACAGTACGTAATACGTGTGGGTATATTAGGATGGAAAATATGGAGGTGTTACCACTTTATTTATTACGACATAATTGGCAGTGCTAAGTTTAATAAAGCTTTCAACAGTATCTTTTCGGAAATATTTTTACAAGCAGCCCATCACGAACTTGTTGATAACATAATACCGAAGTTGATGCGTTTTGCTAAACCTTTGTTCACAAAAATATTAAAATATTTTTTCAATTATTTTATATATTTAGAATTAATCTAACATCATCAAAGCAAGAAATGCAGTTCCTCTCAGCAATTCGTATACTAGTATTCTGATTTGATTGGATCTTTCATTGGAAATGAATTCCTTATTAATGCCATTTAAGAAGCACTTATTCATTGAGAGTTGTTACAAAATTACTGGACATAATTGTCAAGAAGTGAAATCCAAATGATAGAAAGAAAAGCAGGAACAATTGTCAGCTGCAATGGTTCTGACTCGGAACAGGTATTTGAATTGTTAGTTTTATATGCACTACACCTCCCCTTCAACTGTCGTAGTGTCTGGTAGAAGCTCAGCAGTAATTTCTGTTGAAAGGTCGAAGACGGTGAAAATAATATTTATCCCAGTACTACGTAAATAAACAGCTGCGCCAAGTCTCACGATAAACCCGTCGTCACTCAATCAAATCATTTAGTGATTTATTCCTTGAAAAACGTGTACAGCATAACACAATTTACTGTTCTTCTATGCAACTTTGGTATTTTTTGTATTTTGAACCCTTGGGCCGATGCAACCGCTGGTGGACCAGAGGTCCCCGAGGGTATTCACCAGCCCAATAGTCAGACTTGTCTGACATGAAAATTTTACCTTGTGTGTTATAGAAATTTACTGTTATCAAAATTCTGATCATTTAAAAATACTGAGGCTTCATTCCGGTTATGGCACTCGGTAGATGTCTTTGGTCCTGGATTTGGCTTCCTATTTCGATATTTTTGGAAATGGGTAATTCTTTTTGGACTACTTTTAGATTATGGCTTTACATATTATTTGATTTTAGAATTGCATGGAATACAGTCAGACGTCAGTAAACAAGCTTTTTCCTACGGTAAAAACCTTAGGGAACAGGTAGTGTTGACCCGATGTCGTATAGGACACACTAGAACAACACATACCGTATAAGTGGTTTTTTTCGCGAGGACTTAATTTTCGCTCTATTCGCGACCCTTCTGAAGTCGCGAAAATTGCATATCGCGAAATATAATTTATATAAGCATTTATACAGTAAATGATAAGCAATCTCGAAAATTTTAGTCCCGCGAAAATAACCACTTATACGGTAGTTTTATATTAAACAGTGCCATTTTTGAATTAGGAAAGATGTTCTTAATTTAGAATGCATCTATAACTGGCTTATTAAGCTAGATACTACTTATAAAAATATCTGTATAAAGTATGAAATGAATTGACAATATGATTGTCAATTCAGAGAGTGGCATGTAAAAATGCCTTACAATTGGCGATTCAAGTCCCATAAATTTTGCAAGAAAAAATGAAATTTCAGGAAAAAGTATACAGATTGTTAGGCTATCATATCTAATACCTTTACGAAAGTTGAAGTCAATTGACCAAATGGTTGTCACGTTAGAGCGCATTATGTAAAAACAATGCCTAAAGATTGACAAATAAATCCAATGACTCTTTCAAGAGTGGAGCAGATCATACTTACCCTTCCGGAGCACCTGATGATACCTCAGTTTTGATAGGGGTTCACACTGCTAGTGCTTTAGTTCTTGTTCATTTTTAGGGCCCTACATAGAGATGCGGGTGCCCTATAGTTTTCTCTTTGTCTGTCCGTCCGTCTGTCTGTCCTTCAACATTTTTTCCGTCAGAGATTTCTTGGCTACTATTGGAGGTAATGATTTGAAATTTAGTCTGAAGCTTGGAAATGATGAGTTGTATTCTGTATGCAATTTTCAAGCTTGTCAGACATCCACGTCCTGTTTGCCTATACTTAGATTTTTTACTATAAACCAAATTTTCCGTAAAAGATTTCATGGTTTCAACTGGAGGGAATGATTTGAAATTTGGTTTGAAGCCTGGAAATGATAAGTTGTATTGTGTAAACAATTTTCAAAACTGTTTGACATCCACTTCCTGTTTGCCGATACTTTGATTTTTTTCTAAAAGCCAAATTTTGCGTCAAAGATTTCTTGGCTTCTACTGGAGGGAATCATTTGAAATTTAGTCTTAAGCTTGGAAATTATTAGTTGTGTTAAGTAAGCAATTTTCAAATTTGTAAAGCGTCCACTTCCTGTCTGCTGATACTTTGACAAATTACTGCAAACCAAATTTTTATCATAAGATATTTTTACTTGTATTAGCTTGAATGATTTGATATTAAATCTGAAGAAATCATATAGTTTGGTAGAATTTCAAGAAATCACTGTATCCTGCAAATTACTATATCAACACATTTGTTTGTCAAACAGAATTTGAATCCACACTTGCCTCAATATCACTTTTGCCCCAAGTTTCAGGACCGAAATTGCGGGCCCTTCCGACAACGCCAGTTTCGACATGCTCTAGTTGTTTATTTGTTTTGACTTTGTCATACTGTCTCAATTCGTGTTGCTTTGAATTGCCGTGGTTTTGGGTTTATGATTTTAGAATTTCCCCTTTCTTCGTTCTTGCTTCGGTATTCGTTTGCCGCTGTATAAAAAAATCTAAATTTCACGAAAAAGTTTACAGATTGACATCATACCAAATTCCTATAAACTCTTAAGCTTGAAGTGATCTGGCTAAATGGATGTCAGTCTGGAGCACGATATATTAAGTCCCGTAACTCTTGTAGGAAAAATCGAAATTTCGCGAAAACGAAGACAGATTGTCAAGTCACCATACCCAATGCCTCTACAAAGTTTTAAGTGAATTAGCCAAAGGGGTGTCAAGTTAAAGCGCAACACATGAAACGGAAAGACGGACGGACAATAGGACATTGGTATATATTAATACATGCGTTATTAGATGGGCATATAAAATGCATCTAAAACAAGATAGAACCCAACCGTCAGTCTAAAGACAATGACAGTTGGAAAAACAAAACAAAAAAATAACAAGACTACGACCCAGAAAAGAAGAATGAAGTCCCACACACATTCAAGGATGAACAACACTTTCTAAATAACTAACCATGTTTGAGATTAGGTTCACCAGTAGAGTAAGCATCTCCTGCTTCATATAAGACACCACTGTGTTCGACATTAATAATCTAACACCAGTGGAAGTGCGGGACAAGGAAATCTCAGACACCCAAGGGTAAGATTTCTAGTCTCGGACGAAACTTGCTGAATCCGAGATGATTGAAATGTTAACCAAGGGTGTCTGAGATTTTCTTGTCTTCTTGTCTTGCACTTTCACTGGCGTTTGATTTAATTTCTAATTGTATTCTCTATAAAATATGCCAATATCCACGCAGAAATATCGTCCCATTGTGCAGCGTCATAAAATCTGGAATATAAGTCCTAGCGCCACACTTTAAAGGATTTATATATTTTTTAGGGGGGGGGCATTTTCTTGTAAAATGGTATTTCAAATGTTACAACAATTTAATTACACACTTAAAATCCCAATATAACAAAGCATTTGTAGACTTTAAATCCATATGTACAGCATAATTCCATTTATAATTTGCCGGTTAACTGCCCTTGATCTTTTCTTACACTTGTGCAAGACAAGGAAATCGCACAGTAAAAACTGCTGTGTCTCAAAAGTGAAAAATATTTTTTTTGCAGTAGCAAAGCCAAATCCATTAGAAAAAAAGCAGCTTAAGTTGTTAAGGGAAAGATATGTCGTCATCTGCTTAATATATATCCGACCGTAAAACATCTGTAGTAAATAAAAACAAAATACCAAAGTTACTGTGAATTTAGTTTCTGCATATGCGCATTTCGACAACTTATGTCTTTTAAGTGCAGATGAAATCAAAACATTTGGAAGTCCATAAACCGAAATACGTGTGAAAACAGATAGAGATAAGTCACCAATAGGATCTAAATAAAAAAAGCAAAAATAGCTAAGGACACATCTATGCAAGAGGGAGATACTCCTTAGTTTTAAACAAAATTTTCTAAATTTAAGTTATTGCAAGTTTCCAAATAAAATCGGGTTTCGGACCAGCACCGATGTACTAGCTACTTTGCTTGGTGAATGCCATCGGGAACTAACAGTTCTCTGAGAAGATTTTACATTTTACATTTGAGTGGACAGTTTCATAAAGTCAGTCAATCCAAAACGAATAATCCAAGGACAATGGCACATCGAAAAAAAACAAAGAAACAGAGACACGACATGAGTACGGCACTGAAAAGAAAAAACTGCTACGCCAGGAGCGCATTATACGCCCGTCCAGTCAACTCAAACTTTCTGAAATTGATTGACCACAACAAAATTTTGATTGAAAAAAAAACAAACAGAAGATATGCAAGATGTAACTATTTGACAAATATCAAATTAATATGTAAATTTAATGCATAGAAAGATGCAAACAAAAATAATAAAGTTTTATGTCCATAATTTACTGTCCACAAAAGTCATTCAACATGGACCAAATTTAAACTTAATCAGTAATTTATTAACATTCAGTCATGTACCATATATTAAATCAACATGTTTGCGCATTGTAAAGAAGAGGAGGAGAAACTGATTACTTAATCAAAGGGCCCTAACTCCGTACAAAATCAACATATCAGGACCAAACTAAAACCTGATCTGTATCTCAACTAGATACACTCATATACTAAATATCAAATCAATATGTGAAGCAGTTACAGAAAAAAGCTCAAGAAACCTTTATTCTTCAGAATTTTATTAAGTTCAAGGGCAACAACTCTGTACAAAATAAACTAACCGGAACCAATTCTAACTTGATGTGTATCTCATCTAGATGTACTTTTATACCAATAATCATATCAATATGTCAAGCGGTAAAAGAAAAAAACTCCGGAAACCTATATTTTTCAAAATTTCATTAAGTCCAAGGGTTGTAACTCTGTACAAAATCAACGGACATGACAAAATTCGAACTTCAGCTATATCTCATCTTAATATACTCATACACCAAATATTAAATCAATACGTCAAGCGGTTACAGAAAAAAACTCCAAAAACTTATATTCTTGAAGATTTGACTAAGTCCAAGGGCCATAAATCTGTACAAAATCAAGCTATCGGAACCAAATTCGAACTGGATCTGTATCTCATCTAGATATACTCATATACCAAATATCAAATTCCAATAGCAAATTTCCCTTTTCTTTGTAGCAACATCCCAACAGTGCCCACATATGGAGTTTACATCTCCCAGCTCATTCGCTATTCAAGAGCCTGTGTTCAATACAGTGACTTCCTTGATAGAGCCCGGTTGCTCACAAATAGGNTTGAAGTCATCCCTCCAGAAGTTTTATGGTCGACATCACCATCTTGTGGACCACGATGGGATATCTGTTTCCCAAATGACAACAGATTTTTCCCTTTAAAGCTTATTTGTTGTTTCCTCTATCGGATTTGACTTTACTACCGGATTTGACATGTTCAACACGGCGGGTGTCTAATAAGAAGTAGGAGATGCTTACCCTACCGGTGCACCTGATCTCTCCCCTTACCTTGCGGTAGTGTCCGGTGGCAACTCAACAGCAATTCTTATTTAAAGGTCGTAGACAGTTAAAAGAAAGTATCACACCAAAGCAAAAAAAGAATCTTGAATTAGAGTTCGGACCGATCGAAACTTCACAAGGGGCTGATATCTATTAAAGATCTTTTTAATGATCGTATGGGACGCACTTTTCTTAGCCTTGATTAATAAGGCGCCGATAACTATATCTAATGAGAAATTTGTATACCGAAACTTCACATTTTTCAGCAAGGGGCTGATATCTATTAAAGATCTTTTTAATGATCGTATGGGACGCACTTTTCTTACCCTTGATTAATAAGGCGCCGATAACTATATCTAATGAGAAATTTGTATAATTTGTACAATTGACAATGTGATAACAAGTGTTCTTTCTCCGTTTGCATTCTGATTAAATGCTGGCTTTGGGTGTAAAATTACATCTTTTTGTATCTTTTTGCTTTACATTTAGATCATATTTGGTTTTTTGTTCTCTCTCAGTTTCGATATTTAGTTATTTGTTACCACTGGGTCGATGCTTCTGCTGGTGGACTGTTAGTCCCCGAGGGTATTCACAAGCCCAGTAGTCAGTACTTCGGTGTTGACCCGAAAGCCGATTCTATTTGGAACCTCGCAATATCTAATTTTTTTTTGTAAAATTTGTTGAAAACTAAGGAGTATCTCCCTCATGCGAAGCTCTGTCCTTAGCTAATGCTAATTTGGCTTTATATTTAGATCATATTTTGTTATATGTTCTTTTTCGGTTTTTAAACATCTCTGAGTTAATGGTCTACCAAACATTTTGATTTTATCTGCACTGAAGAGACAAAAGTTGTCGAAATGCGCATATGCAGAAAAATAAATTGACAGTAACTTCGATATTTAGTTATTTTGAAATAAAACTGCAGTTGCAATAAATATGTTCATTGTACTAACCTCATTGCTTCAAGGACGAGATAAATTTCCTGTACCTTTAATATTGTCGTTATAACCATATGTTTGTGTAATTCCACTGACTGAAATATCTTTCAATGATTCCTTGTCAACTCGTTATTTGTTGACGGAATAAATGTTGAATTAAACACATGTGGCATAAAAGCAGACCGATAAATACTCTGCTTATTAGAAAAAATCCAAATTGAAATCTATTATACGGTGCGGCTAAGCAAATAGGAGTAAAGGGGAAATTCCAAATTCAAAAATTCAAAAACTTTGCAAATCATATCCAACATGATTTTAGACAGCTTAACAAAGACAAAACAAGTAAACAAAAATAAACGAGAACGCTACATAATTAAAGCACTAGCACTGTGAACCCTTACAAAAACATGAGGTATCATCAGGGGAAAAAGATTTTTATGTTAACGTCTATGACAAAATAGGATAGTTAGATTACATGGAAGTAAAATTATTTTAACTGATGTATTTAACGCTTAGTTCATACAGGTGTTATGTATTTAGGAAAAAACGGCAGTAGAATACCGAAGGGACAAGGGAAGCGATGACTACAAAAATCGAAGTCAAAAGACATGGCAAAAACTGTAATTAAGATAATTCTTTTACTTCCCAAAGTGTTGCGGAACCATCGTCTTTCTAAATTCCTAAGTCCCATACCGTGGTCCTTCTGGAACAAATGTGTCAGATTTTTTCGCTTGAATTTTAGAAAAATTAAAAACAACTGTCATTAACATAACGCGTCGCCTGTTTGTCCAACAAACACTGTGTTATTGCATAAGAAATACGATATACAACGCTTGTTTTCAAACAGTTTGTCTCTCCATAAATTGTGAATCTTTACCCTCGTTGTCGTGAAAAATTTGCGTTTCAAAAATCTTTTTTGCAAAAAGCACAATTCCTACAATATTTTTAGTTTTTTTATGTAAAAATTTATATTTTGTTTTGCACAAGGATATCTTTGATATTTTTGTCTCTCCCAAACGAAACTGGAAATCTGTCTTTAGCTGAGCAGATTGATAAAGAGAATTGACTCCAAGAGTTCCTAGTGGTTGTTTACAAACCGGTATTGTAATTGCCTTCTGTTAGTCTTTTTGTCAGGCAACGGATGACAGCGATTGTAAGATCACTTTACCAGTTATTATTATGTTTGCCAAGATCCGGCATCCATGGTCAAAAGAAAAGATACATTGTACATGGATGTAGCGTTGTTTCATATCTGGCAATGAATTCTGCTTAAACTGGTGCTACGAGTCGTCTTACTATTAACTTTTAATGAAGTATTGTTGAAGACCTCATGATGACTTCAAGATGAAAAACAACAATAAAAGCATCGTTTCCTTTCTTCGTTTTACCACGTATTTGTGGAGACCCTAATTTTTCTCTCATGTGCATTTTTACTCAATACTATTTGATTGTTTTCTTCAAATATTTTCTAAAAATGTAATGGATATAAGGAAATGCCTGAGAAAAGGCATTAATGTCTTTTGTAATCTTAACGAAAAAAATAAACTTTTTTGGTTTTAGGTATTCGTAAAGATATTTTTACTGAAAATATAACTTGGATTCATGGAAACAAATTAAGTTTTCGCCTACTCGGTGTCGACTCCTTACCCCCTAAATAAGAACAAAACAAAGAACAGGTATACGGAAGATGCTTAATTTATTCTTTTTACTGAAAAAAGTCTAGGTTGAATTCAAATACAAACGATTCAAACGATGATGCAACAATAAGGGATGTGGGATTATGTATATTGGCCAAAATCCCCACAAATTAATAAAATAGAACTACGCTTTATTGATGTTCTTCATCTTGAAGACGCCATGAGGCCTTCGCCAATGAGATCATACTTGAAGTAAGTTGTTGCGAGATCGAAACATTTAAATGTCATAATCGATATTGAGGTCTGTTGATAATTCAGCACAGCTTTCGGTCAGGACCTCATTTGCTGGTTATATAGGAGAATCGCTCCTCAAAAGTAAGTAATATCATTAAAGTTAATTGTTGTTCAGGTTTTCTGAATAGTAAGGAATTAACTTTAAACATCAATTAACTTTCATCATTATCTGTGCAACCCACTCCTCGAAATGTAAGTACATAAATACTGAAAAAAGGTAAACGTATAAATCAAAACCTCATATCCTAAAATAGAGTTTTCTAGAGTAAACAACTCGTAACTAGAGATGTGGGTATAATCATACTACAAAACTCGAGAGTTAAGTAAGAGTCAATATCATATTGTTATCTTAGAACTCAATAACGTCAAGTTTACAATCAGTATCTAAAAATCATTTACTGGTGCCTTGCTTCTCAACAATCTTTCAACGACTAAACAACGAAACAAAACATCTAATTGGATCTTTTCCCTAAGAAATTGTCTTCTCTTTAATGAATTGTTTGCCACTTAACTCAAACTCATAACTCATGATGATAAATTCCCCAAAAGAACCCCTACAAGGTTTCCTTTTCACCAAATATGTTTCCTCCAGATGTTTTTATTTACAAATTTTATTTACTTGGTCATAACCAAGGTTAAAACGTTTTATTTTCATCCAACTCCTGTTTTATGGATTTTGTTTCTTTTCAATATTGATAAATTGCAATTATACTCCCACTTATCAATATGTAACTCTTATCTACCTTGTCTACCTTCTCTTCGATCTACCTTGTCTACCTTCTCTTCGAGATCACTGTATAGGCCTAGGGCCTCTCTGATCCATCACTAAATTGTCACGGATACCTGCTTCCTGTCCATAGAAATCAGGAGTAAATTTTATCGGAAACTCTTTCCAATGTTTATTGAGCTCACTCTAGAAGATGTTGACACTTTTGGCTTCAACAACATGTGTTGGTAATTAAAAGGAGTTCCACTACTCGTTGTGATAGGCTGTATTTGTGTCTGTTTGTCCGACAATGTTTTTTGTATATCTTGTGCTTCACAACTTAAATTCTTTCCAATAATTTTGAATTATAGTAACGACACAATTGTATTGAAAAGGTATCGCACAGCCCCTTTCAATGAACCATTGCATTTCTTGAAAAAAATTATACGTAACAGGTCATAATGGCTTAAATTGATATGAATTTTGAGTGCTGTAATGTATAATAAAATACCGAAGTAAGTGTCCATTTAGTTATAAATATGCTACTTTCACAACTTATGTCTCATCAGTGCAGATTTGGAAATCCAGGAACAGAAATATGTATAAAAACTGATAGGGTTCAAATTACCAAACCAGCTAAATTGGAAAGCCCTAATCTGAGAAGAACAGAGCTATGCAAGAGGGAGAAACTCCTTAGGTTTAAACAAAATTTTCTTAAATTCAGATATTACAAGTTTTCAAATAAAATCGGTTCCAGTCATAATAGCAATATAGGACTTTCCTTTAAATTTTGTTTATATATATGTTAGTAGTAAGTCACAACATTTGAAAATATCATGTCCTCGCCTTTTTCCTGACGTTTCAATTACTGTCGTGAGTTAAATGACAAATGTCTTGTAGAACATAGTTAATGCATTAACAATATACCCTGTGTTTATAACGCTTCTCAATTTCCTTTGAAAATGTAATAGATTTCATTTTTCATGTATTTTCTGTTCAGGCATTTTTAAATGATTGCAAATGACTTTTCTCCATTTGGAAACGAATGAAGTTATGAAATGAGCATTTATATGCGATAAATACCAATTGACAAACATCAAATAATTAACAAATCGCACGTCGAGTCTTTGATCATTGTAGAAGTAATTTTCAAGATAACTGTGGCGAATATGAATAATCGAGTAATTTCTATTTCAGATATTGTAACAACTTGTGGCTGAATATGGAAAAAATAATTTCAACATCAAAGTGAAATGTAATTGTACATTTGAGTTCTCACATCATTGCATTGGAATTGCAAATTATACGTTTTGATTTAATGAGAACTGAGAAGACACAAGTTGTCAAAATGGCCACCCACAGATATTAAAGCAAATTTGATCTTCACTGTAATTGTAAAAAATATTTTCTTGTAAGAAAAGCATACATATATAGAAAAATAAAAATCTGATATATACCAAAGAGTTTGACATCAAATACAACAAACATTTATAAGTCTATTTAATATAGACCAAGACATACTGAAAGCTTTTGACTTAAATTTACAACAAATGTTATTGCTTTGGTTTTCGAATCGTGACTTTCCTCTCTCTCTCTTTTTTTCCAATCATAACGTATTAAGTTATTCTATCAGATTTCCATTGCTATAATTATCAGCCTTAATATACTTTGTCCAAATCTTTTTAATAGATTGATTCCGTCCCCTTTTTTTGCAATATTGATTGACATATCCATCCCCTGGTAGTTATGTTGTACTTCCCCTTTTTTGCAATATTAATTAACATATCCATCCCCTGGTAGGTATGTTGTACTTGTCACTATGAATCTTGCATTCAATGTCATTTCTTTTGAGAGTTACCTCCCCTGACACATATCTTTATCGTGTTTTATTAGTAATAAATGTCGATGTTTTCTTCACATAATGACCACTGGAAGTTAATGAGTTGTTTCGAGTATTCCTGGTAGTTATGTATCTGTATAATTAACTGACAGAATTTTTTCTTGTCCAGTGTGACAAAACTTAATGAATATATCAAGAACATTTGTGATTGAATTATATTTGTATATTAGCTTCGTTATGTCAGACATTTCTGTGAGTTAGAAACACTCATTTCTGTGAGTTAGAAACACTCATTTTTGTGAGTTAGAAACACTCATTTTTGTGAGTTAGAAACACTCATTT
>MJUU01061343.1:50975-72016 GCA_002080025.1 Modiolus philippinarum
AGGACAGAGCTTTGCGTGAGGGAGATACTCCTTAGTTTTCAACAAAATTTATAAAATTTAGAGATTGCAAGGTTCCAAACAGAATCGGCCTTCGGGTCAGCAGTACTGAATACTAGGCTGGTGAATACCCTCGGGGACTACAAGTCAATCAGCAGAGGCATCGACCCAGTGGTAACAAATTACTAAATACCGAATTTACTGTAAATTTTAGTTTCTGCGTATTACAAAAGGAATAATATATATTATTAGACCTCAGTATATATATTGTATTGGCAATATTCCTACCATATTTTTTTTACATTTCTTTAATGTATTTCAAAATGCAAGTCTATAAGTTTATGACTATTGACCGCAACTATGCCATTTGACTGCCAATACAATAACTTTTCGGGGGAAGGCATCTTAACAGTTAACGATAAAGATGTTATACCGCCGAGGGACATGCAGAAACTCTACAGTCATAGCAACATTTCACTTGACACTACGAATCCTTGCTGAAAAGAGTATTTTTACCTGCGTCTCCAACAGTGATCGCAGGTTTAGGAGCCACTAGACTCTGTCCGTCCGTCTGTCACGCTCTGGGGTACCAAGTTTGTGTAATCTGAAACTCGGCCAACTTTAAATCAATACTTCTGAAACTTTGCAGTTGTTTTGGACACATTGAAGATGTGCAGATTGTCGAGTTTGTAATAAAAGCTGTTGAATTTATTCATTTTGGCATTGAAGTCATTTTTTCATCAAATTTATCTGAAACTCTGACATCTTATACCTGGTGCTTTTGAAACTAGGCACAGTTATTTAAGACACATTGAAGATGCGTACCCCTCCTTTTGGTGAGCTTTGAATAAAAAATGTCGAATTTACGCATTGTTTTAGTCATTTTTTCATCAAATTTGAACGATACGGTACTGAGTTTGTGTAATCTGAAAACTCTGACACCTTATACCTGACGCTTTTGAAACTTGACACAGTTGTTTTAGACACATTGAAGCTGTGCACCTCTGCTTTTGGTGAGTTTTGAATAAAAAAGTGGAATTCATTCATTGTTGAACTAACGTCATCATATGTTAACATTACAGTACCTGGTTTGTGTAATCTGAAACATTCACATCTCTGACTAAATACCTCTGAAAGTTTGCACTGTTGTTTGAATACATATCCCTTTTAGATCCGTTTTGATTATTGAGTATATGTCCAGAGACGTTGCAAAGTTTTGAATGCACTGATAATATGCAGCTATTTTTGAATTTTGCATTGCTTTCACATATTTTTTCAGAAAGATACAAAGTATGTGTTTATTTGAAACTCGGGTAAAGTTTTCACCTTTGCTGAAGTGATATAGACTCTTTTCATTTAATGCCTTGTTCAACTATGTACATTTAGTTTTTTTCTTTTAAATTTATTTGCTTTCTTTTTTTTATATATGTATTACAGCAATAGGGTTGAACTCAATTATAACTTGCATTTGAAGGATGTTTTGGTAATAAGCTAGGTAAATGACCAACTTATACGTTTGAAAAAAAAACACTTTGTCAATTGAACATCCGTGACGGTGACGCAGGTACAGGCATGCAATTGATCTTGTTGCATACCTTTATTAATTTTGTTATCGTGAAAGGGTAAACCTTCATGAAAGTAAAAAAAAAAGATTTCATACTTTGTCGTGATGGACAAGGTAGAAAATATGTGGCAATGAAAGTCAAAAGGCAGACCAAAAATTACGGAGGTGACAACCTGACAGATCTTGATAATGAAGACAGACGTATGTTTGCACTTCTGGGTAAGTTTTGTTCAAAGTACATGTACAGATGTACGATTGCTTGCTAATAGTCAAGACTTCAAGATGAACAACAACAATGAAAACATTTTTTCCATTTGCCAAGTTTCAGTATGTAATTTTAGGAATTGGTTCAATGTACATTTATTCCATATCCCTTATCATATTTCAGCGATGTATTTATTCTCAAAGTTATTTTCAAACAAATTCTAGTACAAATATATGTACATGTATTCAGTATTCTGTTTTGAAAAAAAAATATAATTATTTTCATGAAAACAGAAAATTAATAAATATATTGCTGAACTAATGTAACATATGGAAACAAACATGATACACAAAATGTAAATGTATCTTCGTATGTAAAACAAAACGAATGTTACCGTCAGTCTAAAAGGTAAAAACAAGATAACTGAACAGTAGTTTACATGTATAGAAAAAACATAGAAGGATGATACCTAAGCTAGCTGTAGTAAAAACTAACAATAACAACTGAAAAACATCCCTCCCCCCCAAAAAAACAAATAAAAACCAAGAAACAAACAAACATAGGCAAAAAGACTTTTTTGTACATGTATATTTGTCGTTTCACATATTTTCTGGAAAATATATATGTGAATTTATTTCATTATATTTTTCCGGAGAAAAACAATGCCCTGTAGTATCATTTACAAAAAATTGTAATTAAGCTTAATGCTGGAAATTCAGATTTCTAACCAAAAGCAAGTGGCTATTTTTCATCATCTGATGACGTCTGGTATGACTAAATTACAGTAGGAAAAATACCTTTGGAAACAGGATGTCAAAGTTCAGTGCTGAGTGTGAACTGAACAAATGTTACACAAATCATTGCATAAGAATTGAAACGAGGCATATAATTGTCCTATGTGGGCACAAGTCTAAAAGGTTTGTTAGGTCATTCAGTAAAAACTGAGCGAAAAAAAGAACATGGAGATGTCAGGCGTTCTTAGCTCCACCGTAAAAGTTCTATATGTGCATGCTGGTCCCTGAGCCATTCCTATACCGAAAAGCGTATTTACATCAATAGCTTATAATCATGTCAGTACCTCTGGTACAATTGAAAACTTACCTTTTAGATGACGACTCTTTTGACTGCTTTAAATGAAGCTTGTCCGTTACTTGTTCAAAATAATGTTCAGTCTGTTTCAAATGCATCGACTTGTAACATGAATGAATTCCGTATACATAGTTTTCAGGCTCCTTCTGGTCTAGCACTTATACCCACTTAAAAAACTGACAAATTTATTGACATTTGATAAACGTTTTCGTGATTCTCTTCAAAGTTAACAGTTTTACGTCCATGAACATTTTGTTAAAGTTTTCTTGTTACTTAACATCATTAAGTCATCATTTGTTCCGTAAAAAATTAGAAAATAAACACTGATTTCAAAACCTGTATGTTTTTAATTACCCGCAAAACTGTATGTTTTTACTTACCCGCAAAAACACAAATATTCTACAAACTGTTTGAAAAAGAGAAAAAACTAAACACCTTACAAAAAAATGCAAATTAAATATCTTATATCTACCTAAAGGTTTTCCAGCAGAGACAATGGACGGAAAATCAAAAAGATGGTCATTCCAGAATAACAAGACCAGAAAAAAAAGGTTGTTAGTACTTAAGGAACAGAGAACGTCATATTTTGCCTTTCTTATATTTGATGTCACACTATTTGATAACGGAGGGAATTTCCCTATCTGTTGGCACGCCTCAACTTCTGGGAGATTCATTTACCCTTATCATCCCTTAACGAAGAACTATAACTTTTACATCAAGTTTTATTGTTTTCACCTTTTATAAAATCTGCAGTAACTAAATTGTCAGTCACTTCGGTATTTAGCTAGATTCTATTTTATACCATTAAACACTTTATATTTTATTATGTGATATTATGAATCTACCATTTTTTTATTTAAATTTCTATCGTAAAAGTGTAAATGCAAGATTTTTCATGTTCAGTGTTAGGGGATTTACTCTTCAAATATGGAAAATACAAGACATTAGATTTAAAACAGTCACATAAGCAGATCAAGATTTAGAAAGGAGGGTCGATGATATTTTGTATCATTTTGTAAATTTTACCCGAATGCTGCACGAAATTGAAAGCTATCGGGAGAAAGGGGAGTTTTTAACCCCCGAAATTCCAGTTTTGAATAGACAAATAAGTTATAAAGCATAATTAAGAGATTACCCTTGTACTTTTAAAAAATCGACAATAGTTTAAGATATATATATGAATCTATGCAAAAATGTTCAATTGTAAGATAATTGAAATATTTTCAATTTAACACTAAACAACAGTCAATCAATCCATGCTAATATCATGAAAACGTTCATTCGTTTCAGCCTTTCCCTCTAAGTTACAAAACTACATTGTAAACAAATACAAACATTTGACCAATTTACTCTCGCTCAATATGTAATTGTTTTCCTTGAAACAATATCATTATATTTAATTACATTTAAATAGGCTTGCCAATCACCAGTCAGAATCAATTTCCTACCCACGATAATTTTCCGAACGACGTCTTTTGAAAGGAAATGTTTCTTATCACTTCTATGACTTCATTGGCAGTAATTTCCTGTGAATTGTACTATTTCTATACAAACACAATGGTGGTAAACATTTTTGTTCCATTATATATTAGATGTCCTGCTATTTACTTCTATTTTGTCAATAAAATTATTACGGAATTGTTGAAATATATAATGTTATTTTCATTATATTAAAATAGTTATTTGCAAATCACATTTCGAAGAAGCACATACCGAGATGTTTTAATATTGTCCCTGAATTGAGGACAATATTCGTGGAAAGTGCAAAGTAATGTCTGATAAGGAAACCAATTACACCATTCAGTACAAGAATGGCAGTAGAGTTCCGACAGAACAAATGACATTGAAGTTACAAAAATTCTCAGACATGGCAAATAACTGATCAATTGATGAAGAAAGGCACGAAACTTCCTCCATCCCCCCTCCCCCAAAATAACAGACTTAAATTTCAAAACAAGAGGATGACAAATCAAAATGTTATATTTTATAGTAATGATATTTTTTGTTTGTAAGACACATATGATGCCCCCACTAAACACATGTTACTGTAAGAGCTGCACTGACAAACTATGTATCCTCTATTACTTATTCGCCAAAAGTTCAACAATAAATGTTTTGCATAAAAAACGAAGGAGTTTCGCGGACAAACCATGACCCCCTGAAGACAATGACATAGGGGTCAAAATTACAATTACAAGTTTTATAGTTGAATGTAATATTTTTACTTCTACGTCTTCCGTTTGTCTTGTGTCATAATTTCTGTAAGTTTTCGTTTTGCCAAATTTTCTGGGCTTTGATTTTTGTAATTACCCATACTTTGTTCCTGCGGTGATCTACTTGACATCGATTTATTCAATCTTTCCCCACTCCAGTCGGAAAGACCTTAAAGTAATTCTTCTGATTATTATCATTATTATTCATCCGCCCCGGAAACCATTTGTCGTATGTTTATGAAACCTCACGCAGTGACTGGAACATGGAAATTCTCCTTCGTATTCACAAAACTGAAAAAAATTATTTTAAGTTACAAAGTTTTCCACGACGCATCAAAAAACCTTGTTAGCTGATAAACTTGCAAACCGTAATAGATGACTGATTAAGATTAATGGGAAAATGTTCCTTACAAGATTGCGAAGATTTGTTACATTTCGACCGAGAAGGCGCGGTATGATTATTTTCGAATATCTCCCCTAAAAAAAATTTCAGTTTCTCAGAAGCCGTTAGTCGTGGAAGCATGAAACCTTCATCATTTTTCATATGTCAAATATGCAAAGGTCATCAGTGACCTTAGTCGATGACCTTTAACGTTGTTACCAGTTAAACTTTGAAAACGTAATAGATAGCTGATTCTGTAATGGAGAAAATGTGTCTTATTTAGGCCTGCATTTAGTACATTGGTCCAAAATGATTGGACGAACGATCTGGGAAATAGGACCCAAAACATTTTTTCGGGGTCCAATTTTTGGTGTTTTTTGCTAAAAACTCAAAAACTATTTGAGATAGAAAGAAACCAGCAGAAGCATAAATGTACAAGAAAATGTGGCCTACAAAATGGTGTCAAGGTCAGCAACAACGTTTTTTTTTTGGCATTAAGGCCTGACCAGCCATGTATATTTGAGTTTGGAATGATGAATACAATATCATAGTGATGTTTTTGAAAACCGAAAGTGATTTTTTTACTATCTTACAACCGAGAAATTTCCTTAGTAACCAGACATGTCGAATTTTATCCAAGACCATAACAAATAGGTAATTAAATGTGTCTTTTTCAGGCAATTTGGTACAACGGTTCGGACCTATGGCCCAAAAAATGTTTTTCGGGGTCTACTTTTTGTGTTAATCTTCATATCTCAAAAACATGAATAGACTGAAAAAAAACAATAAATATAGAAATTTTCAGTACAATTTGGTCTACAAAATAGGACCAAGGTCCCTAGCAATAACGTTATAAGTCGTAAAAGTCTTCAGCAACCATATATATTTGAGTTTGGGATGATGAATACTACGTTAATGATGATCTTGAAACCTGGAAGTGAGGGATTATTTTGTCCCTACCAATCGATAAAAGTTTTTAGCAACCATATAAATTTGAGTTTTGAATGATGAATTCACACAATAGTGATGTTTTTGAAAACTAGATTTGATTATTTTGTCCCCAGCAACCAATGAAAGTCCTTCGCAAACAAAATGAAAAGGCCATTTTTAATTGCAATTTGTATTTGTAACGTCCATGTCCTCATAAAAGAAGCTTGTAAAAATGGATAAAAGGAAACACCTGCAATGGCTGGAAATTTTAATTACATCCCACAATCTGCCAGGGAACTACACAGGAAAAACACAAGACAAAAGACAATCGTAAACAACGATAGGACCTCAGGACAGCCAGACTTGGTACCAGTACTAGCAAAAGCCAGCGGAAGGGTAAAACCGGTTCATAGGTACTCAAACCTCCACTTTATATGTACCTCGATTCGACACGAAGAACATGCATTTTGTCAGTGCTTATATTTAGTTACTTAATAATTTCTTTCCTTTTTGATATATCTGATGTATTATTCGATAATAAATCTATTTGAATTTGGCCTTCATAAAATCCGATAAAATCTTAGAATATGTATCAATCGAACAATATTTCCATATATTTCTCCTTTACAAACAAACCAATTTGGCATGTAAAAGTTTACGTTCATTAAAAGTCTTATCAGATTAGAAGTAATTTTCAAAGTATTAAATAAGCCTTATAGAAAACTATTCTATATGAAAAATTCTGACTTGGAGGGATTCATATCATAATACTTGGTAATGGACGTATACATGTTATTCTTTAGATACACTGATTATATTTTACATTACTTTGATATGTTTCATTTTTATCAACTGATATTATTCTGATAACTAGCGATACAATAATAAAAAAAGTCATCTTTTGAGACAGCAAACTACACCATAATCCAAACAATCAGAGGACAAAACATTGGTACTTTTATGTTGAATGTCTGCTTTAATCCCATGTATTTCTTTTTGCTTCAAGACTTATATTTTTATGTATGTGGAAGTACTTTTATTCGTGGACATCAAATTCCATGGTTTTTATAAAGATCCCTATTTTAAGGCTAACTTTAAATCGTGGTTTTTTTTTAGTTCGATGCATTTTAACCCTTGGGAAAAATGCATTTTGTTGGGATCTTTACTCTGTGATTTTAGTGTACCACGAAATCCACGACAATCGGAACCCTACGAACAATAGGACTTTCATAGTATACGAAAACTTGTTTTGTCACAATAATTTATAAATAAAACAAGTGCATAGAAACTAAGGTCATTATATAACACAACTCTTCTTACTTTCAAATAGTTTAAGAGGTTTCTAACGTAAACGAACATTATATGAATTTAAGAAAGGAAGTTCTATTACTTGCAAAATAAATTGTAAATTTAGCAAAATGTATAAAAGAAAAGACTTTCGCAATTAGAAAGAAATTGATATAAGCGTTGTTCCATTTGCTTTGTATTTCCATGTATTTATAGGTATTTGTTCTTAAAAACAGTGGAACTAAAGCATGTCGAAACTGGCGTTGTCGGAAGAGCCACGCAATATCGATCCTGAAAATCAAATAAGTGTGGATTCAAATTATGTTTGACACACTAATGTATTGAGACAGTAATTTGCTGGATACAGTGATTTCTTCAAGTTTTAAATATTAAGTCATTTAAAGTTACAAATCAAATATCAGCAAACAGAAAGTAGTTCAGTGACAAACCTAGTCGCTCACACAATACAAATTTTCATTTCCAAGGTTCGGACCAAATTTCAAATCAATACCATAAATACAAGTCAAAAAATCATTGACGAATCTTTGGTTCATAGTTAAAACATCAAAGTATCGGCAAACAAGAAGTAGTCAAGTGGTTAACCTGAAAATGGCTTACATAATATTAGTTTGCATCAATACACAAAATGATCAACAACCACTGTAAAATAAACAAAAAACAAAAGCCATGTTGCAAGCTTTTATGGCTAACTTTTTTCTATTTATTAATTTTTTTACAATGTAATTCCATCGCTGCACATGTCTCGCAATTGTAGTGCAGACTCTAATTGCTCTGTCATTTTCATTAAAGAACGGGACACGTTTCTGTATAGACATCACACACGTAACTTGCCAAGCCAGCCAAGTCTCAAATATAAACCAACTTACTACAAGATTTACTGTTTTCAGGATATTTTTTAATATCCTATTTCCTGTTGATAACGTAGGAAAAACAATTCTTCTGTGTAATTTTTTATCTAAATTTTTATTTCATGCAGGAAATTTTCGTACTTTAAATATGAATATTATCACTCTGTGGCCTTGCCGTCGTGACACGTGTTATCACTATGGTTTGTTTTTGTCCTATGATGTTTTGCCTTCAAAATGTCAACAATCTGATATGACAATTCTTCGCGGAAGAACAAACATGGTTTAATATTCAACTGTTTTTTTCCGGCCAGAAAATAAAATCAAAATTTAAATTTGAAAGCCTTTAAAAAGTATTTTGCATTATTGTAAACAAGTCCCCTTTTCAAGAATTTTTGATGTACAACTTCATTTTGCAGTAATAAATCGCTAATAGACTCTTTGAAAATGTGACGTTGCATGGCGCGACCCGTGCATAACTTCATATCAAACATGAATATAATTACTTACAAAAAAGGCACCATACCATTCAATCTCCATGAGTTCGGGTTGTGGATATATGACTTGTCCCTGACGCATCTTCTTCACCATCATCATACCTTGGAACTTTATTCTTATACTGATATAGCATCATATCTAAAAATTTAAGCGTGGTCATTACCTTTTTTCCACTAGAGATAATTGTGGCCGTCATCATGATTTTACAGATATTACCGACGTTTCTTTTTTACAAATCAGAAAAGACTAATTTTAGTAAATTCTGATTCACATATTTAATTGGCTTCTTCAAAATCATAGCCTTTATCTAAAAATGTGACGATTACAACGTAGAGATTAAATTACCTTGTCTGAGCACCTGGCAACGAAACAAGTTTTTATAGGACTTCAAACGGCTAGTTGTTAGGTTTCCTGTTTTCAGTCAGTTGTATTTCCTGGTCTAGTCACTGTTTAGTTGTATCCAATAGTGTTTTCTCTGTACTTTCATATTTGATTTTAGGAGTTTCTTCTTCAGTTTGTTGATTTCGTATTTCTTTGCTGATATTTAAAGTGGCTAATTTTTGCGGGGATTAAACTTAAAGATCTAAGAATATTTCCTTGAGGGATAATTTTTGCAGATTATATTCTTTTAGCGAAAATTTGGGCTCTTTATAGTACTTAAGTTATAATACTACAATCTTTGGAAGTATTATGTTTTATTTGAATAGAATTTGTTGGTATAACAGCAAAACTGATCCACACTTAATGTACATAGTGAGAGACATCAGTATGCATTCTGACAATACTAATACCTAAATAATATTGAAGTAAACAAACAGACGTAAACAACACAGAACCACTGAAATACCATTTTATATACTTACATGAGGCCATCTACACTTGTACTTTCTAAAAAGAAATAAGATGTCGAAATGGTCACATGCAGAAATTAAATTTAAAGTAAAGTAAGTGAGAACCGAACCGTCAATCTAAATCCAAGGACAATGGCAAATTCGGAAAAAGAAAGAAACAGATACATTACATCGGTACGGCACAGAAATAATCAAAGCTCCGATGGAGATGAATCTCGAAGCCCCGAAAATCTACACGTGGCGAAACTTCGTAGTCATCCAAAGAACTGTTGCATACGTCTGAATGCATTAAGTTATTCCGTTATACGTGAAAATAATCGGATTGTGTGATTTCGCATGTCGATTTCATTGCTGTAAATGTATGCAATACACTCGCACAGGTAAATAAATGTTATTTTCATCTTTGACAAATTGCTGCGCGACAGGTTCGTTGATCCGAGACGCAGTAAAAAAAAAACGAGTAATTTGATAAACATGCATATTGTTTTCAATTTAATATAACAACACCGTATTCAACTCAAGAAAATTAAGAAATATAACTTAAAAACACAATGTATACAATTTTGAAAGAAACTTGCGCACTTTATTTTATCGGAAGCACGAGCATCATCTTTTAGAGCCGTCAATAGGCTTGAAGCCTCACGTGATTTTTTCTTGTCATATTAACATCTCTCCAGCCATTTCATGGCTTCGAGATAAAAATGAAGACACACAGACATACAAAGAAAACAGGAATGAGATCAGGTGCACTAGTAGAATATGCATCTCTTGCATCTTATCAGACACCAGTCGTAATGAACATGTCAAATCCAGTAGAGTAAACAACAATTAGCATTTTTAAAGAAAGTTCGGTATTTAGTTATATATTCACTGAGCTAATCCTCAGTAATTATCACCAAGTACATACAAAATATCAGTACTAGTAGCACATCAAGTTTGAGCAGAATAAAATGAAGGGAATAGCTTGGGTTAATGTATCATGTATCTTTACTTAAAACATGTATATGGCGACACCTTAGATCAAACAGTTTATAGAATTTACACAGCAAACATCTGGTGTTAGAATTAATTAATTTTTATATATGACAATTTCCCTTCAAGACTTCAAATATAACTAAAGCTACAATTTCTACACTCATTTGTGCTTTTATTTTTGCAGTTGACTTGCTGGTTCAGTCTTTTTCACTTCTCATGGTCTCCAGAAACCCCTATTCCACATATACACACCGTCAATATTTTCGTTATTGACTATGGTCCATTACTTGTACTCTTTAGCTTTTTTGACACATGTAACTATTCAATTTACAGAATAACTGTATATAGTACTGCGTGGTTAGTAAGCGCTCTGATATAGTTTAAATGTTGCTAATTAAACAATTCATCGAATTATACGTATATCACAAAATCTCAAAATGTATATTTTACAGTCATTCTCTTAAATTAGGCATTTTGTTAAATGCCTAAAGTTTCCTATAAAATGACTAAACAGACGGGCATTTTACAAAATGCCTAAAAATTGTCAGGCATTTTGTAACATGACTGAAATTTTTCATTAAAATTTAAGAAAATTCCCTGAACACTTTTAGTCAAATTTTATAATGACTGAAATTTTTCATTACAATTATAGATATTGCCTTAAAACTTTAAGTCAAATTCTTTAATGCCTGATTTTTTTCATTAAAATTATCGAAATTGCCTACACACTTTAAGTCAAATTCTTCAATGACTGGAATTTTTCATTAAAATAAAAGAAGTTTCCCAAACAATTTAAGTCAAATTCTTTCATGACTGGAAATGTTCATTAAAATTAGAGATATTGCTTAAACACTTTTGGTCAAATTATGTAATAAACAAATATATGTCACAAGAATATTAAAATAATCCTTGAAGGTATTGGTACATGTTCTGTTCTTAGCAAGGAAGGATTAACTATTCTTGAGTAAAAACACATAGGTAAAATATAAGTCCATTTCTGAGTTTCCAATTAACAATGACAGAAGAACAAATTGTTTTAACGTCTGAACAAAAAAAATACCAACAGACCTAATCTAGCAAAAATCACAGAACCTGGCGTAATATAGCGTATTACCGGTATGTCTTTCTGTCTGTCTGTTCATCTGTACATCCATTCCTCCGTCAAAAATTTCATTCTCTTGAAGCATAAGTCATAGATGGATGAGCTTTTGTTAACAGATGGATAATGGAAGAAATAAGGCCACATTGACATATATTTTATGCATGAGTGACTCAGATTAAAGTGTTTTTTTTTCAAGTTTAGATCCGAGATAACTCTCAGATAGTAAATTTATAACAAATACAGATGTGAATTTGGAAAATGAAGTATGCCTCTATTTATGACGGTCAAGGGTTCATAAGGTATGGATATTACTTAGTGGAAGAACCAAGTGTAATGCAGTAGGCTACATGTGCAAGAAATCAGGATTAATATGTAACAGTCGTTGTTTTCCGAACATGGATTGTTGCAATAAGTGATGTTAAAATGCATTTCCCTTTTTTCAGAGATGGAAAATGTAAATAGTTGAGTATTCTCCCGTGTATTCAGATGTTTGTGTAATGATTTAATACATTTCTTATCTTTTATTTAAATATTATCAGGTATTTTGTTAAATGCCTGGAGTTTTTTCTAGGCATTTTATTAAATGCCTGGAAATTTTAGTCATTTTTTTTAGATTGCCTAGAATTCATAGGCATTTTGTAAAATGCTTAAAATTTTCAGTCATTTAACAAAATGCCTAGTTTTAAGAACATGACTGTAACATATATATTGAACAATATTTCTATATTATATTTCTATTTAACAAGCAAATTAATTTGGTGCAAACGGTTTCCTTTCATTTAAAGATTTTATTGATTGATTGATTGAATATTGTTTAACGTCTACTCAGCAATATTTCAGCTATATCAAGACGAGAACAAGTTTGTTAATAAATAAATCTTTGGGGTATGGAAAGGGCCATGGGACGGGAAATTCTGACTGCCACTGGAAAAGTAGGTTAAAATCGTCAAGGGCGGGGAATTTAGCCTTGTAGCCGATCACCTACGGACCACCCCAAAAAGAGCTTGCTACAAGGGTTCTTTAACGTGCAGGAAGCGTGGCATTTCTTCCAACACGTGGACCTGAGTTTACATCCCATCCGAAAGATGGGTTGTGTATTTATTAATCCCGCACAACCACGGAATGGGTCCTATTTCTATATCCCGGGACCCTCGGGGTCAGCCTCCGTTTAGGAGGGGTCACACCCCGCAAGCCGGAGATACTAGGTCCTATTTCTATATCCCGGGGTTCCCTCGGGGTCCTCTGTTAGGACGACTCATACTCCAAGCTCAGAGGATGCTGCGGGCCTATTCATAAGCCGGGACCGCGCACGGCGGTTTAAAGATTTTAAAGATTTTAAGATTAAAGGTGATTTTCAAAGTATTAAATAGACCTTAAAAATGATTATTTATGAAAAATTCCCAGTTAAGGGGATTCATAAAATAATGCTTGCTAATATACATTTTATCATCTGGGAAATTTCAGAATTGAACAATCCTTAAGAGACTGATACACTGATTAAATTTAACATAAGACATGTTTTGTGTTTTCCTTTATGTAATTATTCCGATAATCATTGATACAAAAAATATACAGCAAGCCATAGGATAAAACACAAAGCTGGAGTTACATAACATGTTGACATACAAAAATAAAAATACAAATTAAGTTACTGTATTGAATATCCACCCGATTGATTGATTAATTGATTAGTTACAGTTAAACGTCCAGTGAGCAATATGTCAGCTATATCAGGGCGAAAACAAGTTAATCAATTCAAAACAAATTAAGTAAGAGAAGAAAGGAAGAAAAAGGTTGGAAGGGACGAGTTTTGATTGCCACTGGAAAAGGGGAGAAATTGGTATGGGGCAGGAAATATAGCCTTCTAAACAAGTCCTAGCGATTCTGTCCTCTTTAGACAATATACATATGAATATAGAAGGGATCTTTATACTGCATTGAGCTTGGCGTTTCTCCATACAGTTTGGCAACAATTGTTCGCGGTCATGCTATCCGTATTGTGACTTAACTACTCCGCATAGACAGGGCATTCCGGTATCCACCAACTGGGGAACGCGCCCGGCAGCTCTGTAGCCGAAGCAACTGAAACCATGGCCGGGAATGTTCGCCTGAATAGATTATACAAAATAAAAATACTTTAGTCCTACTGTTAATGATTACAATATCTAGTAGACAAAAAGACGCTGGAGAATGAGATTCGGGGTCACGCATTTTACAAAGAAATTCAATTAATCAAAATATGTATACAAGACAGAGTTTTTTTATAGTTATATTAAAGATATTGCTAGCCTTGTTCTCAAAAAAAATGCATCACGCAAATACCTTATTGGAACAAAACTTAAACGTTTTACTTTTGCTGGTAAGCTTAATTCACCAGCCCAATAGTCAGACTTGTCTGACATGAAAACAATTACTTTGCAATTTGCAGAAATTTACTGTTTTATTCTAACCCTTAAAAATACTAAGGCTTCATTCCGTGTATTGCGCTAGGTGGATGTCCTTGATCCTGAATTTGGCAACTTATTTCGATACTTTTGGAAATGAGTACTTCTTTTTTACTACTTTTGGATTATAGCTTTCCATATTGTTAAATTTTAATGCTTCTGGTAGGAGGTTACTCCTTGAAACACGTGTACAGCATAACGAAATTTACTATTTTTATGCAACTTTGGTATTTATTGTATTTCGGGAAAAAAAAATCATTGACCCTTAAAGGAATTAAAAAAGCAAAGATAACAGGAAACACTTACAATGGCCGAACATTACAATCACATGCCACAATCCACCAGGGAACTGCACACGAAAACAATAAAATGACAAATGACAAACATAAACAACGATAGGAACTCGGGATAGCCGGATTTGGTACCGGAACTAGCGACAGCTAGCGGTAGGGTTACACCGGTTAATGGGTACCCAAACCTCCCCTTTCTCTAGCCCGTTTCCCTATAGTATAATAAATATACAAATAAAACCCAATACAGGTAGACCACTAACTCCAAGACCTAAGTAAGTACTAAGGGTCGTTTTAACCTGGATATGGGATGTTGTCTCCTTGACATTTACCCCATTTTCTTTCTTTTTCATAAGATAACTAGAAGGTAAAATCAAATGCTTTAATTTTCTGCTTGGATAATGCAATGGTTCCGATGATAAAAGTCATTCTTTAATCAATAAAACAAATGTATTTGGTATTAGCTATGTGCTCTGATATAGCTTATATAGTTTCGCTAAACAATTCATCGAATATGCAGTATATCGCAAAATCCAATAGATATTAGAAAATGTACAAATCGAACAATATTTCCATATATTTCTATTTAACAAGCAAACTAATTTGGCCTGTAAACGATTTACTTTCATTTAAAGGCATTTGAGATTAAAGGTGATTTTCAAAGTATTAAATAGACCTTATAGAAAATTATTCTGTATGAAATATTCCAGTTACAGGGAATTCATAAAATAATGCTTGCTAATGGAAGTATGTAAACATGTTATTTTTTGTAAGATTTCTGAATTGAAAAATCCTTAAGAGACTGATACGCTGATTAAATTTTACGTAAGACGTGTATTATGTTTTCCTATATGAAATCATTCCGATAAACATTGATTCATAAAAATAGACAGCAAATCATAGGATAATCCATAAAAGCAGGAGTTTAAAAAAAAACGTTGACAAAACTGAAAATACTAATCAAGGTAATGTTATATTGAATGCCCATTTGAATATTTTATACAAAAATACTTTAGTCTAGCTGTGAGAAGTTACAATATCTCGTAAACAAAAAGACACTGGAGAATGATATTAGGGGTCTTTAGGTTAAACATATGAATTTCACAAAGACATTCAATTAATTTTAACTTATCAAAATGTATACAAGACAAGAGAGATTTTGATAAATATATGTAAGATATTGGTAACCTGGTTCTCAAGAAAAAAGAACGTATAAGGACTACACCTTATTGGAACAAAACTGGAACGTGGTACTTTGGCTGGTTACCTAAATAGAGAAAATCATTGAACCTTAAAGGAACTACATGAGTAAGTACTGAGGTAACTAAAAGGTAAACTCCAATGCTTTAATTTTCTGCTTAAATACAGTAGTGCCTCTATAATAAAACCGCCCCTGCTGCAAAGAAAATGTCTTATAATGGAGGTGGTCTCTTATTGGAGGTATCACACTGAGATGGGTTCCAGGATGGATTTGAAATCAAATATTAAAGCATAAATACCTACTGTTTATTTATATTTAAAGCAAATACAAAATATATTATTTTTCAATCAATTTTCCTTGAACTTCTGACACATCTAATTATTAATAATCCTGGTGTTAAATTAATTGAGGACAGTAGATTAATCATCATGTATTGTGATTATTATTGGGATAATTATAGGTGTACAACAATGTAGATGAACATAAATTTTACAAAATGTAAAACAATCACTTCTGGGCTTACCATTTTATATTGCTTCTTTGTTTTTTTTCCATTAAAAAAACATGAGATATAATTTCTTAATTTCAATAAAAACATCTTAAACTACAAGACCAAGTTACCTACAAATTGGTATAATATATACATCTTCATTTTACTTTTCATAAAATTTTGGCAAAATATTTTTTTAAAAAAAGGAGATAAAAAAATTGCTTATTATTTGTAAAAGTTGTGTTAATTGGGAGGGAATACTTTCATTTTAAACATGAAAAGGGTGGTCCTTGGTTGGATCAGGGAGGTGGTCTCTGATGGGAGGTAAAAATGCATTAGAAGTGGTTAATGCATGAGAAATATGGTCACATAAAGGAGGTGGTCTCCCAAGGGAGGGGTCTTCAAAGGGAGGGACTAGTGTGATACCATTGTTTCAATGACGCTAATAATTCCATACGATAGAAATGTCTTAAAATCAAAGACGCGGCAAAATATCGAACCCCGAGAAACTTCTGTAAATACCATTGGCAAACCAAAACCAAAACAAAAAAAAAGATTGTTGAAATTCTCTAATAAAAAATTATGCAACAAAACTAAATCACAAGCAGTTTGAACCCCCATGATAATGGAGGTATCGGGTGCACTGGAAGGGTAAGTTGCACGCGACACAAACCGAGCGTAACTATGGAAGTGAAAGATATGTCCTGTAGACGATTTGTTAATGCCCTTTTCTAACCCAAGTACAAAACCAATTAGAACCTATGGTACTTTTTACTTCTCTAAATCTCAAACTGTACCAATATTAGTCTATCTCGCTAGTATCTAGTATACAAGGACAAATCTTTATTACAAACACCCTCAATGGAAACGAAACTAAAATATAACCGTGGTTTCAAGGAAACAAGGTTCAAGTACGGGTATGGTTAACTGCCACTGAAAACCGACAGACTCATTAAGTGTTCCTGAATGTAAACATGGTAGTATCCGTCATAATTACCGAAGGAAGCTATAAAGAACTAAACTCCAAAAGACAAAAAAGCAAACTATGTACAAAACAAACTGGAAATTTGTAAACCGCGATGGTTCTGACTTGATACGGGTATTTCAGAAGACTGTTAGTTCCCCATGGTATTCACCAGCCCAGTTGTCAGTACTTCGGTGCTGACCAGAAAGCCCATTTTATTTGGAAACCTGCAATATCTAAATGTTTGTAAATTGTGTTAAAAACTAGGTAGCATCTCCCTAATGCAAAGCACAGTTTTAGCTGAGCTTGGCTTTACATTTAGATTATTATCTTCTTATTTGTTATCTATCAGTTTTTAAACATCTTCGAGTTTATGGTCATCGAAATGTTTAGATTTTTTCTCCACTAAATAGACAAGAGTTGTCGAAATGGCCATATGCAGAAACAAAATAAACAATTAGCTCAGTATTTAGTTATTTGTTACCACGGAGTCGATGCATCTGCATATGGACTGGAAGTTTCCGGTGGTATTCATCGGCCAAGTGATCTCAATTTACCTACAGTGAAAGAGAACAAATAACCAATATGAGCCAAATGTAAAACCAAAAAATCATATCATTGCATGATGGAGATACAGGATACTCCTTAGTTTTCAAAAAAAAAAAGTACAATCATTTAGATACAAGTTGCCGAAATGACCATATGCAGAGACTAAATTTACAATAAGTTCGGTATTTCGTTATTTGTTCGTCCTCTATGTTCGAAAAAAAAGAATATAAGCATCAGCTCCATTAAATCGTCAGTTATAAGTTAATTCGACAGCAGGTCCTGGCATTAAAAAACAAACAATCGGATATTGTTTTTTCATCAATATACCAATCTCAAGTCCCAAGTGTAAATAGTCCAAATCCAGTGTAAAATAAAGGTTAAAGTTTGAATTTTGTTCTGTACAGTTGTTTTGTAATTATTATTATTGTTAAAATTATTTTTTGGGGTCAGGGGTTTCGATGTTTATAATTTATATATGTTTAAGTTTCATCACTACAAAGAAGTCGTATTTTACGGCTGAATATCAATGTTCGTACATTTTTCATTTGAATTAGCAAACATTAATCCCAAGTCTGTGAAAAGACTAATAGTAATTTGGCGGATTTTGGTTCGGTAATCTGTAAAAGAAGTATTTTCGTTTTGATATGTTGTTCGATGAGCCCAACAGCAGAAACAAAGCGTTATTAATATAATGTCTCGAGGATAAGGCGGCAAGTCAATTTTCAATATACGGGTGTTGGGCTAAAGATCTTCGAACTGTACTGAACTTATTTTTCTTCTGCCCCGAAACACAATCATCAGCTGATATTTAGAACTGTCTTTTTAAATTATAAATACATGTAGCTATAGACGCCAGAAATTTATATACCACATAAGTTTTATGATTTTCTGGGAAAAAACATGTACATTGCAATATTGCTAAAATTGAAAAGAGCTATTCCCAAGTTCTTCTGTGACGCGGCAAATTATTACCATTTTCACTAGAGGTGGTTAACGGTCGTCATCATGATTTGACAAGATAGGTCTGACATTTCTTCATATTGTTTCAGTAGATACCGGACTGACACATACCAAATTAGGTATACACACTTTTCGTAGTTCTCTTCTTAGCTGATTTTGGCTTCATCATTTAGATTCATGTGGTAATTTGTTCTCTATCAGCTATCATACATATTTCGGTATATATATTTCAAAATATTTTGATTTGATCAGCTGCACTGAAAAGACATAAGTTATCGAAATGGGCATATGCAGAAACTAAATTAGCAGCAACTTCGGTATTTTGTTATTTTTATTCAAAGTGGCAAAGTAGAGAAGACCCTGCTTACCCTTCGAGAGCACAAGACGAAAAATCCATTTTTATGGATTTTACACAGGTTATGCTTTACAAAATGTATTTATCTATGGTTCAAGTCTGGGTCTTAATTTTCGTTCTTTGCTCTGTTTGTTATAATTTGTGCTTTTCCTATACAGTTGTAAAAGCATATTTTTGCCTTTTGATTTAGTTTGTTGATTTCAAATTCGTTTGTCGGTGTAACTATCAATTTTTGTGTATTGTAAAGTTGTTTTTTTTTATTATATTCCGTGGAAGCGATACCTTTCTTTATGTTATGAAGTTATCGGCAAAGTAGTAAGGTTGATTTATTCATGATGCGTGTTTCATTAGGAGACATTGGTAATCATACTTATCATCATGTCAATTTACTCCATATCCTTTCGTAAAATAATTAATACAGGAATTTGTCTTATAATGCTGTGTGAAGTTGGTACAAATAACTAAATACCGAAGTTACTGTGAATTTACTTTCTGCATATGCGCATTTCGACAACTTATGTCTCTTCAGTGCAGATAAAATCTAAACGTCTGGAAGACCATAGACTCAAAAATGTTAAAAACCTGATAGAGAACAAATAACCAATATGATCCAAATGTTAAGCCAAAATCAGCTAAGGACAGAGCTTTGCATGAGGGAGATACTCCTTAGATTTCAACAAAATTTACAAAAATTTAGATATTGTAAGTTTAAATTGTAAGTACAAATGTAAAACAATTCCCCTTGCTTGAGATGTATGCTCTTTATTTTTCTTAGATATGGTGTACTTGTACATGAGATTATATCTCATGTGTACACTTTGTTTATAACTATTATCTAAATTTATGTAAATTCTAAACTAATGTTTAACTTCTTACATCGTAGTTTTGTCCTCAGCTATATTTGATATTACTGATTATTTGGGTTTCGTTTGGTTTCACGCATTTTTGAATATTTTTTTAATCGTGGATTTCCTATGTTTGGGTTCTAGTGCTGCTGATTAGGAATTTATTCCCGAAATAACCATGCAGCTCATTAAAATTAATTGCAATTGGAGTTATCATGTGTGTTATGGTCTCATGTTCATTTACTCCATATCCTCTCGTTAAATATTGCAATTGTGATACAAAAATAAAACAGACGTAAACAGAACAGAACAACTCAGTAACATAACTTCACTGAAATTATACTGACATTTGGTGCTTTACGAAATGCAATTATAAAGACAAGGATTCAGCGAGATACAAATCCTTAAAAAGGGGATTAATTAATAACAAAATAATAAGTTACTGTGAATTTATTTTTTGCATATGGAAGGAGTTTCATGATATTTTACGAAAGGATGATTCTTTTTCTTAGGGTGTATGGTGATACCGCAAAGTCAAACAGTCTTTCTTATTATAATTGATTCATATAATGAATACTGATATTAAAATTGTGTCATTCTAGCATACGTCCATTTCTCCTCATTATATCGCAAAACTACAAATGCACACCCATTATTTTTATGTTTGATTGCAAATTATATATACTGTTTCCAAACGATTCATATTCTACTACCCACGATCTTCACAAACACCGACAATTAATAAAATTCCACATACACACAACTCAATATATTTCCTGTGTTATTTTTTGATAAGTCTGGTGTTTGTATTTTTGAATATTGTTAGATTGTTGCTGATGTTTTCCCTTTTAACTCCTTGCATACAAGAGTTACTTCCAAGGGGAGAAATTGATAAAAAAAAAAACAAATATAGATACCACTAATGAAATTAAAAACTAATGAAATTAACATTTAACAATTTATTTCTCTTGCTTCAAAATATAC
>MJUU01061344.1:0-10940 GCA_002080025.1 Modiolus philippinarum
CACTAAGGATGATAAGATCGATTCCATGGGTAACTCCCCAAGTATAGCAACTTGTAGTAACAACTCTCTACTTGTTACTAGGGAATCAGAAAATGTTGTCATGGCAATATCAAAGGATGGAAAAGATAAAACAACTCTACTGAATCAAAATGATGGACTAAATCGTCCCTCTGCAATCCATGTTTATAAAGAGAGTGTTCTGATCTGTAACCGTACTGATGGACAGGTTTTTGTGTATGATATCATATACCAGTAAATAATGTTTTAGTCTATAGTTAGAAATGAAACAACCTATTTTCAAATTAATTTTGTATAAGTATTCATGTCTTGTAATTTGAAATGTGTGCATGGACAGTATTCTTAGCAAATCACGTTCACCCATAATATATAATTATTGTATATCATATATTTCTGCAAAAGGAATATGTTCAAAACAAATATTTGATATTTACTGTCGTGATCGTTTATACATGCACATGTAGGATAAGACAAAACAAGATGGCAGAAGAGAATTATTCAGATATGTTGTATGCATGTAGATGATCCTTTTTATAAAGTGAAGATCACTTGTTGCCAAGGTCTCACTTTATTTCTTGAAACTGCTTTTGGGATTGTATTATTTTTTAATTCTTTCTATAGTATGAGATAGGAAGTGAGTTTGTCGTAAAACACATTTCATAACTTTGATTTATTTTTATAAAAAGATATCATGCAGAAACAAAATAATACAACGTTTCTTTTAGGTTTTTGAAACTTTTCAAAATCTTACACGAAGTCCAAGGGTCCGATAAAAACTTCAAAGGTCTGTTTCATGGACATTGAAAGACTAAAAACAAAGAATGGTTCATTCGAGCCAAATTTTATCTGTTGTATACCATCAGGACATATTATTAGTTTGAAGGTTTTGCAGATAAAAATCTACCATCAACTTTATCTAATATATAGATTTTGACTAGTGTGTCACTCAGCCTCCACTACCTTGGTACATCATTTGTCCGGAAAATAAGAAGCTTCGGTCAGTTATCTCCCTGTACCAAGTTAGTTTTGTATGGCTCAAAGTGGAGATAATTTCAATTAGCACATTAATAGCCTCTTTTGATATTTAAATTAAAATTATCTACACTTTGACTATATATAACTCACTTGGTACAGGGAGATAACTGACCGAGGTTTCTCATTCTAACAGATGCTGGCATTGTTGTAATTTTTTGTGAGTTTAATTTGAATATGAAAGTTTAAAATTACTAATTTTAATGAAATATCTTAATTTTAAGTCAACTATATTCTTTTATCATTTTCACCATCATGTGGTTTTTTGGCCTAATTTTTTGCCTATTTTACTGAAGGGTGTTGATTTTTTTTCCAATTTACCAGATGAGGCTGTCGAACTATCAGTAAAGTCAACTCTGGCCATCTGTCGACCAAGTCAACTCTGTTGACCTGTCAACCCTGTCGAAAGAAAACAATGTCAACCATTTCAACTCTGTCTACCTGTCAACCCTTTCAACCTGTCAACCATGTCAACCTGTCAACCATTTCAACTCTTGTCTACCTGTCAACCCTTTCAACCTATCAACCATGTCGACCTGTCAACTCTGTCGACTAGTAAACATGTCAACGCTGTCGCCCTGTCACCATGTCAACCCTGTAGACCTGTCAATCTTGCCGACCTTCCAACCAAGTCAACCCTGGCTACCCGTCAACCACTTCATATCACACAGAAATTAATGCCTAGTAATTTTTACAAAGGTTTTGGAACTAATTTTCCCTTTACCTTACTTGAACCGAATTATGAACTTGAGAAAACCAATTTTGTATATATTGATCAATAAGTTTGGGCTCAAGTTGACCATTACATACAAAATTGTTTTTCTCAAGTTCACAATTCTTCCAGGGGAGGGTTTAATGTTCAGTTCAATGTTTGAAAACGATTCTAATATGGCTTTCTGTATTAGCTTTGTGAATATAGTCATGTTATAATACCAATATAACACTCTTAGCATATGCGCAAAAGATGCATAGTTTCTGTTGCATATTTTGAATCTATTTTTAATTTTAACTGTCAAAATCTACCATCCGCTAACAAAATTTTTGATTAAATTTCTTTCCGAAATTCATTATGGAATTTGTTTCTTCTTGAAAAGGCAATGTTCGGGACAGACTTTAATTTTCCTACTTGTGAAGTCACAAATAAAATCGTAATGTCCGGTTCGTATGCAGCGTTAGTTAGAAATTTTGAATGGAGATTAAGAGGACTTGAGGCATTTTCTATAGTTAAAATAGCAATTAAATCAAACAAAAGTAAGTTTTTATTGTATTTGTGGAAAGTTTTTTGTCAGCGAGTTTGTTTATCAAAATCAAAATGTTACGGAACCATTAGGTAGTCGCTGCTCAATTCGGATATAAAATGGATNAATCGAAAAAAATCATACCCGCCAAATACTATATTGTCATTATAACATGGGCTTTCGTTTTTTTTTTTTGTATATTTTACCCCTCGCTAACGCTCGTGATAAAATATTTGCAAAAACAACTCAAGCCCATGTTATAATGACAATATAGTATGGCGGCCATGTTTTATTTCTTAAGTTTATGATAAAACCAGATCTTACTAAGCTTAATGAAAGTGAATGTTCGTATGTATACCAATTACAAAACTAAGTTGTTCTAATGTAAAATTTGCCATGGAAACAGGAAGATAGGCTGGTATTCTACGCGAAAATAGTATGTGTACTCTTTGTGACAATTTCGTAGGGGATGAATTACACTACTTATTTATTTGTAGTAACATTAATGTTCGAGAATTACGAAAGAAATAATACTTACCCGAATATAACACACGTAACCCAAATATAAATAAAAAGGAATGCTGTCTTTCTGTAGTGTTCAACTTTCCAAACAAAAAATCTACGTTTTTAAAGAAACTAAATGTATTGCTGTAGTGCACTGAAATTTTTTAAAAAAATGTTTATTTGGGTACCCATAAACCGGTTTAATCCTACCGCTGGCGTACCAAGTCCGGCTGTCCCGAGTTCCTATCGTTGTTTATGTTTGTCTTTTGTCTAATTTGTGTTTTCCCTGTGTAGTTCCCTAGCCGATTGTGGCATGTAATTATAATTTCAGCCATTGTAGGTGTTTTCTGTTGTCCCTTTTTTTCAATTATATATTTATATGTTTAGTTTATTTTATTTATCTGTTTTCAATTTAAATGTGTAATGTGTGCATTGTGTCAGCTAATGTTTGTCTGTCATTTAATGTTGTTTGCATTGTACAAGTTGTGTGTCTTTTGCAGCATTCGGTATTTAGTGCTTATATTAGTCTCCCATAATTCTTTTTAGAATGACACTTGTGATATTTTACTTGTATATTGTGTATGTAGTTGTTTTATAAGTGGCGAGACTTTAATAAAATATTGAATTTATTTAGACCTATTTAGTCATTTGTCTGCACTGATGAGACATAAGTTGTCGAAATGCGCATATGCAGAAAGTAAATTCACAGTAACTTCGGTATTTAGTTATTTGTACACATATGTGTGTCTCAGGTAAATAAATCATTTGTCTTGTCTTGTTGGTGATTCATGCCTATTATCTGACAGCCACTCCTGCCCGAATACCGCGGATGTAGTCACAAATATATATACTTAAAATTAAAAATTGATTTTTATAAAGGAAAATACAGTGCCGTCCATGTTTAAAGTAATAATTTTTTAGCTTTTTCTTTTAATTCGTTTGTTACCCATGTAGGTTTTTGTAAATAAGTTACCCTTGTAGGTTTTCGTAGATAAATGAATGTCATGTGACTTACGATTAATGAAGTGGCAACAAAAGGAGAATTAAGTATCATCATCGGTGTACATATTTTACTTACATCGGCTTTACCACCCCTATTAACCT
The DNA here is from genome assembly GCA_002080025.1 of Modiolus philippinarum. Lineage (NCBI taxonomy): Eukaryota > Metazoa > Mollusca > Bivalvia > Mytilida > Modiolidae > Modiolus > Modiolus philippinarum. The sequence continues at coordinate 3,897 of MJUU01061344.1, forward strand.
GAGTTCTCGGGAAACCGCGGTTTAGGTAAGAAAAGTTCGTGTATAATTGGTTTAGTCCGGTTAAATAATGTTTTGGTCGATTGAGATAAAATGTAAACAAATATTCTATTTTAAGAATCATTGGATAATGTTTTGTCCCGGTTCAGAGTAATGTTTTGAACAATTTTCTTTACCTGAACATTATCTAGCTTATCTAAATTGATTCAAGCCTGAATTGTTAAAGAAGGGCGTAAATTTTTGCCTTTAATGGTGGAATTTGAACAAGAAAAGAGTACAAAAATAGACCTATCCTAATCTTGTTATGGAAAGCCATGACTGTCGAAAGTGAGTTATTCATAGATTTAACAACTTGTCACAACCTAAAACAATAATTTTATTACGCGACGCGCTCTGTGGCAGGAGGAGATATTTTTTTTTTCACTTTTTTATTACTTACACAAACAAATAGAATCATTACAATAGGTATTATCAAAATTTTAAAATTGTAAATTTTTTCCACACAGCAAATAAATATTAATTTTGTCATGAAAACAAATACCAAACATCAAGTTATTTATCATGAGTCCATCTTACTCTAGAGTTTTGCAATGCTGTCCAAAGATAATGAAAATATGTAAAAGTCAGATTTCTTCCAAAGGAAGTAATTTATAGCACAGATTCAGCAATTTTATTGATTTTCACCTACTTTATTCTTAATTAAGAAAAACATGGGACGGTATAATTTTCTAAAATTTTAATATAACTTGCATATATTAGTTTTCTTTCTATTCTCAGTTTTTGGTAAAAATTAAACGACAGAATGTATTACAAGAAGTGTTTAATAGTGTTCAAAAAATAGCAAGAATTTCAGCCTATACTATTCAGAACACCCATGTATTTCAGTTCAAACTAGTTAAACTTACTATCATAAATTATGCTTACTTTCACAAATGTCTAAGCTACAGGATTTTGCATTTGAAATATTTTATATCAAATATAATTTTATACACCACAATCAAGTCCTGAACGGACAAAATAATATGAGGAAACATGGTATCTTTGATGACCACTACACAGAAAACGGGACGGTAAAAATTGTTGATAGTTGCTGAAAGTCGACATGAACATGTGTTGTTTTAATACTGAAAATATTAAGAAAATTAAACGAGTGAAAAATTTTAGGCTTCCCCAGGTCTACCCCCTTAAAATCATGTAAAAGAATTAGTTTCCGTATTTTCGTTGCAAATATATTAGCTATATTTGATATTACTGATTATTCGGATTTTGTTTGGTTTTATGCATTTTAAACATTTTTTGAAAATTATGGATTTCCTTTGTTTGGGTCCTAGTGCTGCTGATGAGGAATTGATTTCCGAAATGGCCATACAGCTCATTAAAATTATTGCAGTTGGAGTTAACAGATGTGTTATGGTCTCAAAAAGACAAATCAATCTAAAACTTCCCTGGCTTTGGTAATGAATCATCTTGTTTTTCAATAGGAATCGTCAGTATTAGTGAAAAGCTACTATACATGCAAAATGTTCAGTTCATGGGAACCCAAAATCAGTGTGACAGATTCAGGCATAATGCTGTCGATATACCCTATTACGTAAAGAATGTAAGTTCCGAATTTTCTTGGATTTTTTTTTTCGCCCGCGACGAAAGTCGCGGAAAGCAAGACATAGGCGTGCAAAGTATGACGATTGCGATTCCGTTAATTTACTAAATACAGGATATTGGAAAATCCTTTGATTAGAAAAATCATATTTTGTCCAGTGGAAGTACTAATCAATTGTACTCAACGGACTCAAAATCATGTGACCTCAATTGCACGGTTTAGTGACCCTGTTAAGTTTCTCTGCTAAAGAATTGGTTGGTTGATAATATTTGGTATGTAGGTTGGTCTTGGGTAGTATATGTCAGACTGGCAGGTGACTTTTGTCCTTGACCTCAATTTTATGGTCTAGTGGCCACGTTAAGTTTCTCTGCTTTAGTCCATTTCTCGATAACTAGAAGTGGTAGGTTGATGATATTTGGTGTGTAGGTTGGTCTTCGGTAGTACATGTCAGTCTGGTATATGACTTTTACCCCTGACCTCATTGTCACGGTCTAGTGGCCACGTTACGTTTCTCTGCTTAAGTCAATTTCTCAATAACTAGAAGTGGTAGGTTGATAATATTTGGTATGTAGGTTGGTCTTGAGTAGTACAATGGTCTGGCAGGTGACTTTTTCCCTTGTCCTCCATTTCACAGTCTAGTGAGCACGTTCAGTTTTCTTATTAGTTCACTTAGGTTTAAGAGATCAAGCAGGGACGGGCGAGACATCTATTAGGGTCCTTACCTGTTTATATCAGTGTCTGGCAATTTTAACGAAATTCCCGTAAAAACTAGAATATTGCTCCTCGAAACAAGCAGATTGCGAGTCGACATCAAAGTTCAATTATCCTGTTCTGTAATCATATCTATAAAACTACTTACTTTAATATTTTTTTGAAATCTATTACGTTGTTGATAGCTGGCTTTGTTTATTAAGTCGTTAGAGTTGAAGTAACACTTGCGAGTAGCACAAGTTTAAGATATTCATTGTATATACACCCCGTAGGATAGAGCTAGAAGAACATCGCCGTCTTTGTTTCTTCGGTTTTCTACTCTCTTTGTTTCAGAAAGATGAAATATATAAAAGTAATTTAATATCTTTATTAAAGTAATTTTATATTTGTTTATTTTCACGACTGTCGAAAATAGATGAAAACGATACATATATATTCTTTCTGGCAATGGAGGCGTAATCTTATGTAAACCCTTGACATAAAAAAAAATTGTGTATCCAAATCCGTTGTCCATATGTAGCATATTGTTGGAACTTTCTAGCGAAATTTGTTTCAGATGACCATGACCTTGTCTTCCTGGTTCAATTTATTCATGAAAATTGCGACATAGTTTCGGATTCATGTCCTTTTCACATCATCTCTAACGTAAATATCATTTATATTAGCATATATCTGTGTATGTTATTGGGTACTTGCCAGTTTGTTACTTGTCATTTTTGCAAAGTTCAATGAATTTGTAAATTTTGCGATATAGTTCAACATCCAAGTTAATCCTAAGCCATGGTAATGTATAGAAATACTGCATTTGGTGTATTGCTGCCCATTCCAGTTTGACACTTTAATGCAACCGTTATGTCAGTTTATGGATTAATGGCATTGTTATTGTTTTCATCAAATGTTCATTTTAAGCAATTGTAACACCTACACTTTCCTACTGGATTTGGCTTCCTATTTCGATTTATTTGGTAATGAATGCTTCTTTTCTTACAATTTTTATACGACCGCAAAAATTTTGCGGTCGTATTATGTTATGGCGCAGTCGTCGGCGTCGGCGTCTGTGGCCAGCATAACTTTGTTTCTAATGGACGGATCATCTTCAAATTTCAGTATGTGGTTTCTTGGCATAATGGCTATCCCGGGTTTTAATTTCGGGTTTATGGCCCCACCCGTTTTAGAAAAAGGGGCCAAAAAGGGGTAAAATTGGGTATTTTTGTGTCTGTGGACAGCATAACTTTGGTTCCAGTGAACAGATCATTTTCAAATTTTAGTATGATGTTTCTTGGCTCATGCGTTAGCCCGGGCTATAATTTTATGTTCCTGGCGCCGCCCGTTTTAGAAAAAGGGACCAAAAGGGGTTAAATTTGTTTTTTCACATATTTGGCTGTAGAATCTTTATTATTTATCGGATTTTGATGGGGTTTCTTTCAGTAAACTCCTTAGAAAATTTCCAATCTGGGGTATGCCAACGGATTTCACGTGGCATGTACCGTTCACGAGATAAATGGGGCCCAAAAGGGGCGAATTTCAAAAATTTCATTTTTTTATTTTTAGTCCGATTTTGATGCAATTTTTTCCAAAGGATTCCTAATGAAAAATTATCGTAGCGCTCTACTATAAGATTTTTGGTAACTTGTTTCCTTACCCAGCTATGAGGGACCGAAGGGGGCCAAAATCGTAAATTTACAGATTACCAAAAAAATTTTATTTTTCATCAGATTTCAATGGGATTTTTTTCTTTGGATTCCTCTTGATGTAAGCCTTCAGTACTATGTCAACAGATTTGGCGTAGCTCTTTCCGTTTCTGAGCTATGAGGGGCTGAAGGGGCCAAAATTGTAAATTTACAGATAACCTAAAATTTTTATTTTTCGTCGGATGTCGATGGGATTTTATTCTTTGGATTCCTCTTGATGTAAGCTTTCAGTAGTATGTCAACAGATTTGTCGTAGCTGTTACTGTTTCGGAGCTATGAGGGGCTGAAAGGGGCCAAAATTGTAAAGTTACAGATAACCTTAAATTTTTATTTTTCATCGAATTTCGATGGGATTTTATTCTTTGATTCCTCTTTATGTAAGCTTTCAGTTATATGTCTGCGGATTTGGTGTAGCTCTTACCGTTTCCGAGCTATGAGGGGCCGAAGGGGGCCAAAAATCGTAAATTTACAGATAACCTAAAAATTTATTTTTCGTCGGATTTCGATGGGATTTTTTTCTTTGGATTCTACTTGATGTAAGCTTTCAGTAGTATTTCAACGGATTTGACGTAGCTCTTGCCGTTCCCGAGCTATTAGGGGCCGAAGGGGGCCAAAATCGTAAATTTACAGATTACCTTGAATTTTTATTTTTCATCGCATTTCGGTGGGATTTTTTTCTTTTGATTACTCTTGATATAAGCTTTCAGCATCATGTCAATGGATTGGGCGTAGCTCTTACCGTTTCTGAGCTATAGAGGGTCAAAGAGGAATCATAAGGAGTCATAAGGGCCAATTTTTATTTTCCCTAGTTTGTGTCCAGCTAATTACTTGGTCAATCTCCTTATTGCGTCCATCTTATTATTGTGTCAAGCTCTTTCCTATGTCCATACTCACTTTAAATTACACTTTTCAAATTTCAGTGGACGCCATGCTGCGGTCGTATCATGCTGCGCTCGGCATAGCCCTTTATTGGATTATGGCTTTCCATATTATTTGATTTTAATGCTGCTGGTGAGAGGTAACTCCTTGAAACACGTGTACAGCATAACGAAATTTACGGTTTTTATGCAACTTCGGTATTTTTTGTATTTTGAACCATTGGGCCGATGCCACTGCTGGTGGACCAGAGGTCCGCGAGGGTATTCACCAGCCCGATAGGCAGACTTGTCTGACATGAAAATTTTACCTTGCGTGTTATAGAAATTTACTGTTTTTATCAAAGTTCAAACCCCTTAAAAATACTGAGGCTTCATTCCGTGTAGGGCACTCGGTAGATGTCCTTGGTACTGGATTTGGCTTCCTATTTCTATTTATTTTGTAATGAGTGCTTCTTTTATTACAATTTTTGGATTATGGCTTTCCATATTATTTGATTTTAATGCTGCTGATGAGAGGTAACTCCTTGAAACACGTGTACAGCATAACGAAATTTACTGTTTTTTATGCAACTTCGGTATTTTTTGTATAGTAACCGCTATTCATTTCCATATTAGGTGTATTAATACATCTTTGTGCGTATATACCAGTCTGAAACCTATTGAGAAACATTGACATTAACTTTATGCTTTAATGACATTCTGTTTTTTACATTCATGTTTATTTGTTGGTAAAGTTAACACCAATACTCATAACATTGGTCAGTTGTTACTCCTAAGTGGATTCATGCCATGTTACCGTGACCTCAATTTTGTGATTTTTTTATGCCCCCGGATCTTTAGATCGGGGGCATATTGTTTTTGTCCTGTCTGTCTGTCTGTCTGTCTGTATGTATGTCTGTCTGTCCGCAACTTTAACCTGGCTCATAACTTTTAAACCAGATGTTGTAGGACCCTCATATTTGGTATGTGTATTGATCATGTGAAGCTGAACATTATTATGCAAATTTCACTAGGGTCATGTCAAAGGTAAAGGTCACAGAGGTCAAAAGGTCAAAATCTAGATTTTGCTATAGCTCGTTAATTACAATTGCTAGATGCTTGATATTCTATATGTGAATAGATCTAACAGAGCTTGATACAACTCCACCAAAAAAATTTGGGTCAGGTCAAAGGTCAAGATCATCGAGTGCAAAATTGAAAACTTTAACAAAAACTTTAACATTGCCTATATCTTTTCAACCAGATGTGATAGGACCTTCATATTTTGCCTGTATATTGGTCATATGAAACTGAACAGCATTATGCAAATTTCACTAAGGTCAGGTCAAAGGTCAAGGTCACAGAGGTCAAAAGGTCAATATAGATTTTGCTATAGCTCGTTAATTACAATTGCGAGAGGCTTGATATTCTATATATGAATAGATCTAATGAATCTTAATACAAATGCTCCAAAAAAATTTTGGTCAGGTCAAAGGTCAAGGTCACTGGGTGAAAATTTGAAAACTTTAACATTGCTGATATTTTTCCAACCAGATGTGATAGGACCTTGATATTTGGCCTGTATATTGTTCATATAAAGCTGAACACCATTATGCAAATTTCATTAAGGTCAGGTCAAAGGTCAAGGTCACAGGGGTCAAAGGGTAATAATCTAGATTTTGCTTTTAGCTCGTTAATTACAATTGCAAGAGGCTTGATATTCTGTACATGTATGTGAATAGATCTAATGGAGCATAGTACAAATTATTATTTAACCTTAATTTCTAGTGATTGCAATTTTATTATTTATGTTGTATGGTAGACATGGTTGCTGCCGGGGGCATAGTGTTTCACAAACACATCTGGTTTCACTCGGTTATTTTTTTGACATTAATGTCCACTTCACAACAATGGTAAAGCACAGACATCCATGATAGGTTAATTTACTTCTAGGTTTGGTACCTGCCAGTATGGCACCTGCTATTAAACAAGATCCCAATTTAAGGTACAATGAATTTGGTAGTTCTTTAAATTCATGGTCGTTTTTCAGCAGCTGTAATATCGAATCTCCCTAAATACGGCGTGATGTTAAATTTTAGTTGAAGAGTTTGTGTCCGTTTGTCACCTGTCATTTAGCCTTGACCTCAATTTCCTGTTTCGCCTTAGGGAGCAACCATTTGATTTTTAG
>MJUU01061344.1:11058-32329 GCA_002080025.1 Modiolus philippinarum
CCCCATAGAAATCAAATGGTTGCTCCCTTATATGTTTTACGTTGAATTATGAATCCTTTTCAACCCTCTGTATTAGGTTCATTATGAATAGACGACAATGTTAATATTTAAGTTAGACGAACCTATATCTCAAATTGTTTCAAATGCGTTAACATTTGATTATCGTGATTGACTTGTGTAAGCAACATATTTTTATTATTAGATATTGCTTTGTTTTGTTTCAGAATCAACTAAAACAAATGTAGATTCACATAAAACGCATTAGCTGCTTGTTGACGTACACTTTCGGAGACGAAAATTGAGACATGTCACCCCTCATACATCGTATCTGCCAATGCCAATCTTTTAAACGTCATGAAAACCCCACGTTATTTGTAGATTTTGGATTCTTTCTGATAGTTTAAGGTTATACCGGAAAAGGAAGTTTTCAAACGCATAAAGGAAAACGAAATAAAAGATCTGGACAAAAGTCTTCCTAATGTTGAAGTCGGAAACATGCAACTACGTCTAAGAAAAAGATTTCATCTTGATGCTAGTGAAAAACTAATTAACGTAACGAGTTGTTTGCTGTTACCAAGCAAGAAGATGCTTTTTGTGAACTTATTTAATTCAAATCTTGTTATTTATAATGAGGACGGTTCATACCATGAGGATATTTATGTCTCTGGTGGGTTCGTTTACGATGCCACAGTAATCGATGAAGCAAGAGTAGGAGTCAGTCACGGTACAGTTAGACAAAGAACGGTAGATATCGTTAATTTGTACAGCAAGAAGATAGAAAGGTCCTTCCGAAATTGTTTCCAAAAATGGACTTGGGGAATATCGTTTTACAAGGGAAGATTTTATGTTGTAGCAGTTGACGAAGGCATCAAAGAAATAGACCGAGATGGTAGGGTCCTCAGAACAATAAATGTGGAAGACCTTGATGGATTATGCCGTGTTACATTATATGGAGACAGACTCTACTATTCAGATATTCCCGGTAATGTAACCTGTGCAGAGCTGTCTGGAAATGTAATATGGGACACTAAGGACGATAAAATAGATTCCATGGGTAATTCCCCAAGTATAGCAACTTGTAGTAACAACTCTTTACTTGTTACTAGGGAATCAGATAATGCTGTCATTGCAATATCCAAGGATGGGAAAGAGAAAACGATTCTACTAAATAATGGCGATGGACTTGATCGTCCCTCTGCTATTCATATTTATAAAGAGAGTGTTCTAATTTGTAACCGTAATGGACAAATTTTTCTGTATGACGTCATACATTAGAACAGAATCGTTATATCAGTCTTGAATGGAAAGAAAACTGCGTATGTTAAAATAAATTTTGCATATGTATGCATGCCTTGTAAATTGAGATGTACGCATTTACAGTATGCTCTTGCACAGGAAGTTCAAGTATTCATGAAAAAAAAAAACGTTCTAATACAAGGACACAAAAGAAAAATATTGTATCATACATTTCTGCGAACAGAATCTGCACAATGTAACAAAATATCGAAGTTACCTTAAATTTTGTTTCTGCATATGCACATTTCGATCACTTATGTCTCTTCAGTGCAGATCAAATAAAAAAAACATAGGAAATTCATAAACCGAAATATATGTAACAGCTGATAGAGAACAAATACCCAATAGATTCTAAACAGAAAAACCAAAAATCAGCTACAGACAGAGCTATGCAGGAGGGAAATGTTCTTTAATTTTAAGACATTTTACTTGAATTAAGTTATCGCAAGTTTTCAAATAAAATCGGTTTTGGGACCGAAATACCGGCTACTGGGTTGCTGAATACACTTGAAATTCTCTTTCGTGGTCGTACATGCAGAATTGGACAAAACAATATGGCTAGTTGTTAGGAAATGTTTTATGTTTATGCATATGATGTTTTTAATTAATTGATTTATTGGTCTATTTTTTGTGACATTAAATTCAGTTGTGATCAAGGTCTCCCACAGATTCTTAAAATTGCTGTTGATACTATTTTTTTTTTTATCTTTCTATAATTTGAAATTGGAAGTGATGTTTGTCGTAATTCTCCTTAAAGACATTCGATAAGTTTGATTTCTGTAAAAGTATATTATGTGACAATATAAATACAAATGTTAATTGCTCTCTATACATTTCAGTTAATATGCACGAGATTTATGAAAAAAACTCATTTTTATCTGCACATCTGCACTGATGAGACATAAATTGTCGAAATGCTCATATGCAGAAAATAAATTAACAGTCACTGCGGTATTTTGTTATGAATACTTTATCATACTTTAAATGCAGTCGATTCGATATGCCCTGTAGTTGTTTATATGTTGTGATTGACTTACATAAGTCTTTTTGTTGGGCGACGGAAATAACGGATGACATCGGTTTTAAGAACACTGCCAGTTCATTTTATGTTTGTTGACGATCTCGCACCCATGAGGTTATAAAAGGCACAGATTTTGTGTTTTTTTTATATCTAGCAATGCATTGTGCTCAAACCGGTGCTAAGGACCGCCTTGAACTTACTATGGGTATGAGCAAAGCTCATTGTTGAAGGCCTCATTGTGACTTGAAGATGAAGGACGACAATATAAGGTTGTTCTTTTGCTTGTTGTTACCAATTATTTGTAGAAAGACTGTGGAGAATTTGTCTCATGTGCTCCATATCTTTTCATTGTTTTTTCTTTGAATGTTTTGAAATTTTGCGAAGACATACACGAGGGTCCTATAAAACTGCATCTCGAAAGACTAAAAATACAGAATATTACCACTGACGTAGTCATTTGCTCATCAGACCGGCACTTTATCGGATATATATACGATCAGGACACATTTTGAGTTTTAGGGCTGTGCAGACAAGAATGATAACCTTATAGTATAAATTGTTTGATTTGTCCCTCAGTCTGTCGGTTCGTCCGTCTGTCCGTGCGTCATCACTAGCTTGGTATATCTTTCATCACTAGCTTGATTTATCTTTTGTCCGGATAACTCCTATAGAGTTTTTTTGCTAGGAAGTTCTTAATTTGCTGATTGATTGTTCATATATCATATAGTCCTCGGATAGTCTGTCATAACAGCTTTGCTTTTTAGTTTCTTGCAATATCCAGGACTATGGGAACATAGTCGAAAATTATCCGTATCGAAAATACAACCAAACATGGTTGCAATGGTGCTTGAGTGGTACAATTCTAAAAAATATTTTTATCATTTTTTATCAGGACCGCTTTTTATCGGATTTACATACGATCAGGACATATACTGCGTTTTATGGTTTTGCAGATAAGAATGATAACTTTCATACTATACAATCTTTGATTTGTCCCTCAGTCTGTCCGTTTGTCCGTCCGTCCGTGTGTCATCACTAGCTAAGTATATCATTCATCACTAGCTTGGTATATCTTTTGTCCGGATAACTCCTACAAGGTTTTTATATATGAAGTTATTAATTTTACTGAGTGATAGTCCATATATCAAAGACGTACATGCTACTTGTTTTCAATTGTTTTGTACTTTTTTAGTATCTTGCTGTATTCGTGTTGAACATTTGATATCACTTTTTCTTCGTCCGGTGTAAACTTTGCAATAAACGTCCTTGTCATCTGAAACTAAAGAGCCAATTTTGACCAGACTTAGCCAAAATAGTCCTCGGCTAGTCTTTCCAACAGCTTTGTTTTTAGTTTTGATCCATATCAAGGACTTTGGACACGTAATGGTCTGTATGTGAAACGCAACCAAACATGGTCGCAATGCTGCTTGATCGGTGAAAACGAGAAAAAAAAAGTTTTTTTTTTTTCAGGAAAGATGGTCACCAGTAGGAACATAGTTGAACTTTTTACCCCGTTGGAAAGTAGATTTTTTATTTAAGATAGATACTTTCTCTAATTTGTGTCTTGTTTTCACTTTTCCTGAACAGTTGGAGAAGTCGTTTCTCCTCTCTAGAGAGAATGTTGATCTCGGCAAGTGATTGGCTGAAGTTCAGTTTTGACGTCAAATATGTTTGCCGTTTTCCGACTATACCATTGTGACGCCATGAAAAAAGGCGACCTTGCCCGATGACGTCACGCTCAAAGAACACATTTATTTCAGATCGTCAGAACCTTTTCTGTTTTTGTGAAAAATCTCCTTGAAACCATTAGAGAAATAAAATCCACAACCGTATTTCAAAAAGTCTCAACCGAAGCTGATCCTCGAACTTGACCAAGGTATTAGTAGTATAAACATTTGGTATAAATTTCATGAGAATCCGTCAAAATCTGTAGGCATGAGAGTGCTTATAAGATCAATTATTGAATAAAACAGAGTCATTATTTTCGTCAAAGTCCAATACCTCCGTCAAAAAGTATCGACAGATGCTGATTTTAGAACTTAACCAAGGTATTAGTGGTATAAATATTTGGTATAAATTTCATTAAAATCCGTTATAATTTGTAGGCTTGAGAGCGCTTACAAGATCAATTATTGAATAAAACAAAGTCGTTATTTTCGTCAAAGTCCAATAACTCCGTCAAAAAGTATGGACCGAGGCTGAATAATAACTTGACCAAGGTATTAGTGGTATAAACATTTGGTATACATTTCATTAGAATCCTTCAAAATTTGTATGCATGAGAGCGCTTACAAGGCTAACTTTTGGATAAAACAGTCATGATTTCGGTCAAAGTCCCATACCTCCGTCAAAAAGTATCGACCGAGGCTGATTTTTGCACTTGACCAAGGTAGTAGTGATATAAACATTTGGTATAAATTTCATGAAAATCTGTTAAAATTCGTAGGCATGAGAGCGCTTACAAGAAAGTATGACGCACGGACACACGGACGCCCGGCATTTCTATGTCCCCGCTCCGCGATGCGGCGGAGGACAAAACATTTCATGATTACGGCATAAAAAAAATGACGACACACATACAGAGGAACAAGACGGACCCAATCAGGTACTTGTAGAGTAAGCATCTTTTCCTTCTTATTGGATATCCACCTCTTTGAACATGTAAAGTAAGTAAGAACCGAACCGTCAACCCAAAAACGAACAATCCAAGGACAATGGCAACACCAGAAACAAAAAAGGGGGGAAACAGAGACACAACATGGGTACGGCACAGAAAAGAAAAATGAAGACACACACACCCAAAGATGAACAACACGGACCCAATAAAAAAACCATGGCTGAGATCAGGTGCACCGGTAGAGTTAGCATCTCCTGCTTCTTATAAGACACCCGCCGTGTTGAACATGTCAAATCCGGTAGAGGAAACAACAGTTAAGCTTTAAAGGGGAAGATCTGTTGTCATCTGGGAAACAGATATCCCATAGCGGTCCACAAGATGGTGATGTCGACCGTAAAACTTCTGGAGGGATGACTTCAAATTTTGGGTAACATACCCTTGTTGAAGTAGCCTATTTATGAGCAACCGGGCTCTATCAAGGAAGTCACTGTATCGAGCACAGGCTCTTGAATAGCGAATGAGCTGGGAGATGTAAACTCCATATGCCGGCGCTGTTCGGATGTTGCTACAAAGAAAAGGGAAGTTAACTATTGAAAAGGTGAAGTCATCGCGTTTGTCGTACAGCTTAGTTTGAAGTCTCCCTCTGTTGTCAATTTCAAGGTGAAGGTCAAGGAACGAGGCTGATGTAGAAGTGTCTGTGGTATCCTTAATTTCGAGCTCTTTTGGATAGATCAAATGAAGAAAATCACCAAAGCGAGGGTTGTTTAGCGACAAAATATCTTCTATATAACAGAAGCTAAAATTGAAGGATTTGGGCCAGTATTTTGAAGAAGCCCTTCGATGAATGCAGCTTCATAAGAGTGAAGAAACAGATCGGCTAGGAGAGGCGCACAGTTTGTACCCATAGGAATTCCGATAGTCTGTTGAAAAGCAAGTCCTCCAATGTGGACAAATATATTGTCGATCAGAAACTCTAACATTTTAATCACTTCTTCCTCTGTATATTATTTCTCCGATTCGGAGTCATTTTTCACAAAGTAGGCTTGTTCTCTACCTACAATAATGTACCTATATCTTCGTTCACCGTTCTTACGTGAAAAATATCTATGAATTAAACCTTTCAGCCGGGATTTTAGTTATTCATGAGGAATAGTAGTGTAAAGTGTGGAAAAGTCGAACGTTTTAATGCTGTTACAGTGTGATAATGATCTAGAGTTTAAGATGTCAATTAGATCTTTGGAGTTTTTCAAAATCCACATTTCATTTACACCGCTTCTTGAAAAGCAAGTATCACAGTATTTTTGAAGGCCCTCTTTAACAGCAGTCAAGATGGAGGTTAGCAATTAAGATATAGGTTTTGTATAGGAAATTGATTTCTCTAATTTCTAGCAAATTTAACCAACGCCTGACCGATATGATAAAAATGTTTCTCGTCACTAGTGAGAGAACAACTCGCGTGGATTTCCCGCCAAATCTATTAGGAACACAATCCTCGGTGTTTTACATTATGTCATTAGAGAAAAAGTTTCTACAACTTAAACACGTTAATTATGAAATTTCTCACATCTTGTTAAATAAATTATCAAATGTTTAAAAACTCGGCAAGCCTCGTTTTCAAACATTTGATTTATTTAACTCGATGTGAGAAATTTCATAATCAACTTAGTTCTCGTTATAGAAACTATATATCCAGTATAGGAAAATAACAAATAATACTACTTTATTTGATCAATTATACAAAAAAGATAAGGCACAAATTATGTCAACTCAGGTGGTCTACAATAAACATTATACAATAAAAAATGTTTTGCATACAACACGAAAAATTGAGGGGTGTTCAATACTGAATTTTCGAAACATGAATTATTGTGTAATTGAGGGCAGAAATAGTTGTCTCAAATACCAGTAAGCCGGAATGACTGGATTCCTGACCTATTGAAATAAATTTATACCACCTAAATAGCAAATTATTTATGAAATTGAAGTGTACCCATAATTTTTCTTACATTTCAATTTTAATTGACGAAAACATAATTAACCTGGAGCGAGATCAAATATAAACCATCCACACATAGTATTTATTAATAAGTGATTCCCTCTCAATGTATTTATCACTGGGCCCCATGAAAAGATCATACAAAGAAATTTTCGTCTGAAACAACTGGACTAGTTAGAACAAAAGTTAACCAAAATGCATCTTAGATCGTCCCCTTCAAAGCTGATGGCCTTCAAGTCTGCACCTTATGCAAATTGTCTACCAATGGGAAACATAGTTAAATATTGGTAATAAAATATAAGAGTACATTCAAATATCTTCTCTTTTAAAAGCATTTGGTCAGTTGGAAATAAACTTTGGCGCATCACTTAATTCTCTTTAAAATTGAGTCATACAGACCCATCCCTTATCCCAAAAGGCAGGCAATAGGGAAAGTAGTTTATTACAGTTGGATCATATAAGATAAAGGTTGAAAATGAAACCCCTCAACATATAAGTTTATTAGACTTTATGTGTTTGCCATGGTCCAGGTAAGCGATACAGACTCTTGAGAGTCTCTTGTTTGTAATTTTCCGTTATTTATTTTAGAATATCCCTTAAACTATTTTCAGTTTTGATTCGGGATTCTTTTGCTGATATATTTAAAGATAATGAACAGAATTTCCAACATAAAAAAATGATTAGTGACAGATTTATTGGTTCAATCGTTAGTATAAATTATGATTTGCACGGTTTACATATTTTCCAAATCCCAACCAATAACAAGTGTCTTAATTGCTTCCCCATGACTAAATACACTACGAAGTTAAGAGAAAATCCAATTTGAAGACTCAATCTTTGGAACGGCAGAGAAAAACGAAAACCAAACACGAGACGATCGATCCAGTAAAGCATATTTATTGCCTCTGACATCAGGAAAATGAATGCAATTACTGTTACAAGTATGGCTGATCTTTTATTGCGTCGTTGAACAGACGGTGTATCTACCCACGGGAATGACCTCCTACAACACGTCAGTTTACAAGACACAATGGCCGTGCTTATCATCACGACAACGAGACTAAACGCGTATATGACATTAATCAAAAGTACCAGGATGTCATTTAAGTTTGTGTAGGTTTCCAAATAACATGCATCTTCATAAATTATCTTAACAACAAATGGTGTATACAGCAATATGGAAAATATAATTACCGCCACTGACATATTTACTGTTACTCTGACATTAAGTCGAGTTTTACTCCAGATAGGACACGACATTGACAATGCTTTCTGGGAAGATAGGACAGCGGTATAGAGGACAGATATTTGATGAAATGCGTGGCCTATTACAAGACAAATTCTAATTACTACACAAGCTGGATATGGTACCGCACTCAAACTGATTCCTCTGGCATTTTCAAAAATCAGTATTTGATAGAGTGCTGGAATTGAATAAAATAGTGAAGTCATAGCATCAGATATTGCAAGAAAGGAGAGTAAAATGGTAAGCGGTAATCGATTAATCTTTTGTAGAAAAACAAACAAAACAATCGAGTTCACTATAAGAACTTCTCCTGTTAATGCAACTGCAACATAGACTTCCGCCGGATACAGAAATAAAGGTGCTGTCATTTCGATGTTGAGTATTTTGTCGTAGGTATTTCTACAGCTCACATTGGCAGTTATCTGAAACATTTATATTAAATTAGTTGGACAATAACATAAGAAACAACATTTCTTTAATGATATGTTGAGTTTAAACCAGTTCTGACCCGTTCAATAATTTTTCATATTCAACGTATGTTGAATAAAGCTCCGTGCTATTTCCCGCGAAATCTTTTCGGAATACAATTTTGGGTGTTAATCATTTATCATTAGAGAAAAAGATTACACCACTTTATGCTGACCGATTATTACCATATTTTATCCACTCTCGATAGTTAAATTTAAAAATTTTAAAATGCTCGGCAAGCCTCGCAATTAAAATTTTTAAATTTAACCATCTCTAGAGGATAAAATATGGTAATGAACGGGATCTATATGCATTAGTGCAGCCAAACAGGATTGAAAAAATACTATTTTAGACATGACAACAGTGTTGATATTACGATGCAGAAGATAAGCTTATGATTGGAATCTATAATATTCAAATTCTCTTTAACATTTATCGTTCAGGAGAAACGGACATATTCAAAAACAGCGTCCAAGCCTTAACTGAATTTGGTTTTTCTAGTCAGATCCTTCTCTATCAGCTTTTACACGTATTTCGCTTCATGGAATTTCGAATATTTTACGGTAAGATATGGAGTAAATGAACTTGATACCATAACACATACTTATATTCATATCCATGAGATTTTGTTATAAGTCAGCTCAATGGAAGAACCCTACCTACTTATTTGAAATCTGTTATAAAAAGTATAGACCACCATGCGTGTTTCTGCCAGAATTGAGATTAAAGTATGCCCATTTTTTGGCCATTTTTGCACCAAACTTTACATAAAATGCATGGGGAAAATATGGAAAGACATACTTTGGCTGATTAGAAATGAACCCTTTATTCATGAAAATTTCAAGTTTTTGTAAATAGATAGTTTATGATATAATCTATTGGTTACAACGGAAAGATGTAAATGTCACCATCCTTTTAACCGAGATATTTTACTAAGTGTCCGGATTAAACATATTTTCGTGGAAAAGGGAGGTAATTCGCGACAAAGTGGACGAAAAATGACGTTTTACATCTGTCATTCAATTATGACGTCACAATGGAAAAACCGTCAAAGTAATATTCCGATCATAGTAAATCCTTCATTTCAAAAGTGCTTAAAATACATGAATCCAAAAATTAGTAATATCAAATGTAACTAAGGAAAAAACTACGATGGAGGCATTAAATCGTTGTTTTTTAGAATTTATATAAATTCAGATAATAGTTACAAACAAAGTGTACACATGAGCTATAATCTCATGTACAAGTGAACCAGAATGCCTTGATTAGATCTGCACTGATGAGATCTATGTCGTCGAAATGCGCATCTTGTGAAGCTAACATAGTTAGGAATTTGTTGTTTTTACCACAGGGTCGATGTCTCTGCTGGTGAACTTTAAGTTCTCTTGGGAACTCCCAACCCGGCAGTCGGTACTTCAATGCTGGTTCGAAAAACCTATTTTATTTTAAGCTTGCAATATCTAATTTTGTTTAAAACTAAGAAGTATCTATCTCTGTCTTTATCTGATTTTGGCTTTTCTATTTAGATCATATTGGTTATTTTCTTTCAAATTATACACATATTCCGGTTTGATGACTTCCAAATGTTTGGATTTCTTCTGCACTGAAGAGACACAAGTTGTCGAAATGCGAATCTACAGAAACTAGATTAACTTCGGTATTTTTTACTACGCATAAAATATAACTGAAAGCATCAATGAAACGAAGGAAGAACGTCGACTAATCACTGAAAATTATGAGAAGGGGTCCTACCACTGGTCTTTTTGACAAAAGCCAAGATTCTTTTCTTCAAACTAAGATCAAAGATTCGAGAATTTGTTTCTCTCGGGGTAACATACAATATGAGCTCGTCCTCCACTTTTGATATATTTTGTATTTTACTGAAGAATGTGGAGTAAATGAACATGAAATAATTTCCGAAATGCCCTTACAGCTCATTAAACTTATTGCAGTTGTAGTGAACACATGTGTTATGGTCTCATGTTCATTTACTCCATATCCTCAGAGACATAATTATATGTCTCTGATATCCTTTCGTAAAATATACGAGACCATAACACATGACACATATGTTAACTCAAACTGCATTTTTTCGAGTGCAGTTCTCTTATCGATGGTGGCATGTAATTGTAGTTTTCAGTCAATGTAGGTATTCACTGTTATCTTTTGTTCGTAATTTTAGGATTAAATGTGTATTGTATGAAGCAAATAATACCTTTACATAGTTTATTACCGGCTACCCCCGGAAGTTAGCCTGGGGTAAATACTTTCTGAACTTGTATGGGATAAAAATGACAATCGCAAATGAAATAAATGTTGTTTTTTTTTGTTCCTTGATTGGTTTAAAGTTAGGACAATGTAAAGTATGTTCAACGATCCCGTTATAAAACATTGCTGGGTCGTTTTACAATATTCATAGTAGGTCGTTTCGAACTCAATGGTATAGTGTGGATAGTGTGTAATGAAATGACTTTGAGAAAAAGAGACCTGCTTCCAAATCTTGTAGAAGGCGTTTATACAGTTGAAAATTTTATGATTAGTTCAGTTTCAGAAACACATTTATCAATTATAATATAGTAATTTTCGGGTTAAAGAGATTTTTGCTATATTGCTACTTAAATCATCACTGCAAAATGAAAAATTCAAACGGTATAGTGTTAATTATTCTGTTTGACATGATAATGAGAACAAATTTTAAAGGGCATATTTCACAGGAATTGTCTTTTAGTTACGGGTACTTCGGAAGGTTATATGACCCTTATATGCCCCATTTCGAGCTTGATACTTTAATTTTCCAGTCTGAAAGATTTACGATATACACATAACTCAAATCATCTGTTTACAATGTATGTACTATATATTCCTTCAATCAAGGAACACCAATCCAATCAAGGTTGTACCAGTATTTTCCAGAATCTTCAAGTATCCGCAATACTAGTTGTACTAGTATTTTCCAGTATCTTCCAGTGTCTGCAATACTGGTTTACCAGTATTTTCCAGTATCTTCAAGGATTGTACAATACTGGAACACATATATTAAACTAGTATTGTACAATACTTGTAGTGCTAGTATCCCCCCCCCGCATGATCTACATGGGTAAAAACCCATGTACACTCCCTATAGGGAACATAAGGACATATTCTATTGGAACACTTAACAGCCCGTTTCTATCTTGATATCATTTTGTAAAGGGTTGTGGACAAAAATCGAACACCAGTTTAGTGACTGACAAACACCGGACGCTATTACACATCATATATCTTTATTGAGTAAAAAAGCTAAGAGCCGGTAACTTTTTAGAAACGCTAAACTTGTTTTACATCATTTATCAGACTTAAATAGATGACAAAAATACTGTTGAAGTGTAAGCAATCAGGCGGAAAATTTAGCAAACTCATGTCCCAATCACAAGTTACCACCTGAAGCAGTTGCGTTACAATCAGAAATTCTCCTCACGAATTTGTAAAACGTAACGTAACGTTTTTCATTTTGCAGTAATGATTTAAGTAGCAACATAGCAAAAATCTCTTTAACCCGAAAATTACTATATTATAATTGATAAATGTGTTTCTGAAACTGAACTAATCATAAAATTTTCAATCTGCTTGCGCCGATTACCAGGCTGAGCGGTATCAACAAATTAAATTTCTAGTAAAATGTTATTTTAATATACATGACATTGTCATTTCCAATTGTATAGATGTTGAATTTCTTAGCCTTGTTTTTATAGAATAGCAGAGAAAGTATATTAAATTATCAAAGACAGTCTGTGAATCATTGATATATGCTTCTCTTTTTCTTAAAGTGATAGTTAAAACGTCTTTGGCAGACAGGATTTTATTTATTCTATTGGGTGATCGTGTCTTTTTCTTCTGCATGTAGGTTATGTAATGTAAATGTGAATCAAGTTACCACCTGAAGCAGTTGCGTTACAATCAGAAATTCTCCTCACGAATTTGTATAACGTAACGTAACGTTTTTCATTTTGCAGTAATGATTTAAGTAGCAACATAGCAAAAATCTCTTTAACCCGAAAATTACTATATTATAATTGATAAATGTGTTTCTGAAACTGAACTAATCATAAAATTTTCAATCTGCTTGCGCCGATTACCAGGCTGAGCGGTATCAACAAATTAAATTTCTAGTAAAATGTTATTTTAATATACATGACATTGTCATTTCCAATTGTACAGATGTTGAATTTCTTAGCCTTGTTTTTATAGAATAGCAGAGAAAGTATATTAAATTATCAAAGACAGTCTGTGAATCATTGATATATGCTTCTCTTTTTCTTAAAGTGATAGTTCAAACGTCTTTGGCAGACAGGATTTTATTTATTCTATTGGGTGATCGTGTCTTTTTCTTCTGCATGTAGGTTATGTAATGTAAATGTGAATCAGTAAGTCTTTTCACTTTTTACTGTTGATTTCAAAAATGTCGTTAGTAATCCTATTGCTGTCAGAATTGATCAATAGGTTGGTGTCCTGAAATGTTTATGTTCCAGACCATACGCGTATTTGGACCGTACGGGTACGGTACGGGCCGTATGCATATATTTATTTGGTCTGACCGTACGCGTATGGTCGGATCATACGCGTACGGTCGGACCGTATGAGTATACGGGGTATTCCTTTTTGGAAAACTGTGTAATTTCCGCTGTTATATTTAGCCGTCCCTTTAAGGGATTTTGGGATTTGAACCCTTTTGGGAATAAATGTAGTTGTTCTTTATAGGTGGTATTCAATGATTTTTTTCTAGGGATTTTCAGACAAAAAGGCCATGTTTTATTTCAATAAACATTCCATTTATTTGTTATGAAACAATGATTTTTTTTTTCATTTTACCTCAAGAAAAATTGTTTTATTTTATCATTTTATCTCAAATAACGTTTAATTTATTAGTCAGTCTTATAAAGGCATCTCCAAAACATAATTACAGACAAGTAAATTTTTATTTTTCGCTTATATTTTCTTTAAAATAACGATTTTTAGAAAACCTTTTTCTTTGTTTCTTAATATAAGAGCTTAATTCATTAAATAATATTGTATAGAGTATTTTTATTTTTTAATAAATTATCCAAGAACACACAAGACCATATTGGTATTTCGAAAAATGGCCCTGAACATATACAAAAGACAGTTAAATATTTATACTATAACTAATCCAAGATTCTGATTATCGCAAAATATTCAACGAATGATCGAATAACGCAGTAATTCACGAATGCGCGGAGCGCATGAGTGAATTACAGCGTTTTTCGATCATGAGTTGAATATTTTCGATTATCAGAATCAAGGATTAGTTATAGTTTTTATTATATGGAACTTCACGCATATTTGTTCAAGAACTACGTTTTCAAAATTAATCCACTGTGACGTTTACTTAACAACAACGTTGACAACGTCTGTTGTAACGTCACTTCTTAGAGTTAAAATATGGAAAATAATTTCACAGTTAATTATCACATTTCTTTCACTGGGAAATCTCAATCTTTCACCGCTATCTATATAATAATCCTCAATACGTCATTGATTTTATTTAATTTGTAAATTGACGTTTAAATTTTAAGCATAAATTAATTTAATTTACACTAAAATTTAAACGTCAACTAAGCTTAATTGACGTTTGTGCAACCCAGAAATGCCTGGCATTTAAATAATGACAGGATAATACTCACGTTTTTATTTATATCGTCATCGTCGTGTGTTTCATTTAAATGTGAATTTGTGACTTTTCTTTCCTTTGTAAGTTTGAAACTGCCTGCTGATTTTCTTTTTTCTGTAAATATCACTTTTGAAATCAGCTGAGTAATAAATGAATACAACTGGCAACTAATTCAATTTGTAAACGTAATTAATACCGATATCACACCTCCAATGACCATCACAACGCTTAGTATGTATACCGTACTAAACATGCCCGCTATGAAGGCTCATCTGGAATCCGCAAGATGGGGAGGACTGATGTAAGTTGCATTTTCTTGTTTGCCAATCTAGGATATATACATACATTTAAAGCAATTAAACTAAGTGGCTGTATGTTTAAATGAATTAAGATGACAATACATGTACATGCCTTCTATTATAGATTTTATTTGGGAACTTACAATATCAAAATATTATGCTTAAAACTAAGGAGTATCGCCCTCTTGCATAGCTCTGTCCTTTGCTTATTTTACTTTTCATTTAGATCGGTTTTTGGTTATTTCTTCTCTCTCAGATTATGGAAAGTTTGTTTTAATGATCTTTCATTTATTTCTATTTGATCTGCACTGATGGAAATGGCCATATGCAGAAACCAAATTTACAGTAAATTCAGTATTTTGTTATTTATTACCATTGGGTCGATCTTTCTACTGGTTGACTGCAAGTCACCAAGGATATTCCATGGCCAGTAGTCAGTACTTCGGTGGTAAACCAAAACACGATTTTATTCAGAAACTAACAATATCAAAATATTAGAAAATTTGCTTAAAACTATGGAGTATATCCCTCTCGCATATCTTTGAACTTAACTTATATTGTCTTTTCATTGGTTATTTGTTTATTATCAGATTTTTAAGTTTTGGTATATGGTGACTTTGGTAATAGTGACTTGAAAAGCTTTTTAGAAATTAAACATTATAAGAATGTTCCTCTTTAATCTTTTTTTTCAAAACAAAAATTTTGTCGACAATTAGAATTAAAGTTTGTGGCTAGGTAGAACAGCCAGATATACCCCACGCTCATTGAACCCTGAATCAATATGGTAAGTTCAAATTTAGGTGGGCGTGGACACAGTAAAGGTTTGGACATAGTACAAGTGTGGATACAATACGAGTATAGTCACAATGATATAATCCTCAAGAAATAACTTTTCTGTCGATATCGGACAAAAATAAAATTCACCTTTTTTTTGGCCTCTCTGACATTTTCCACAAAAAATCATTACAACGCTTTGAAAAAAAAACTTTTCAAGATGATTACAATGGAAAAAATGTTTCACTCTCATAACTTTATTTCAGAATATCTACCAGGTACCCTTTGAATTATTTCTTTGAAAAATTGTCCAAATCCATTAGAAATCATTGCAGAAGGAATCAATAAAAAGTCAAAGTCAAATTATCTTCCCTTTTTGGTTGCAGACAATAATTATATTGCTATTCTTATATTGCTATATCTCCGTATAGTGTCCTTCTTTTGTGCAAAGTCTCATAAAAATCCTTCAAGTGGTATGAGGAGAGCTGTGCTTACAGGGTAATCTGTGCAGACTGAATCAAAGAAAAGTCAAAGTCCAATTATCTCCCCTTGCTGGTTTCAGACAATAATTATATTCCTTCACGCACATCTTCATATAGTGTCCTTCCTTTGTGTAAAGTTTTATCGAATTCTCCCAGTTGTTTGAGAAGAGTTGAGCTTACGGGGTCATTGGTGCAGACGGAATCTATGAAAAGTCATAGTCAAATTATCTCCCCTTCCTGGTTTCAGATAAAAATTATATTCCTTCCTGCACGTCTCCGTATAGTGTTCTTCCTTTGTGGAAAGTTTAATCAAAATCCTTACAGTGGTTTGAGAGGAGTTGCGCTTACAAGAAGTGTGGACAGACAGACGGACGAACAGATAGACAGGGTGATTCCTATATACCCCCCCCTAAACTTCGTTTGCGAGGGGTATAATTAATATGAGATGCTCTCAACTCGCTTATTTTGTTATTTATTCAAGTACCACTTACCACTCGGCCCAAGCCTATGCTGTTGTACTGTACGTCACCAACCCAGTAGCAATTACTTCGGTGCATGTCCGAAAACCGATTTTATTTGAAAACTTTCAATATCTTAATTTTAGAAAATTTATTAAAGACTACGGAGTATCTCCCTCCTGCATAGTTTTGTTCTTTACTGATTTTTGCTTTCCTTTTTAGATCCTAATGGTGATTTGTTCTATATCAGCTTTTACACATATTTCAGTTTATAGATTTCCATTGTTTTTTTTTATTTGATCTGCACCGAAAAGACATACAAAAATGTAGCATATGCAGAAACTTTATTTACAACAACTTCGGTACGGTATTTTGTTATTTAGACCATGGCCCATATAATAAACATCAACTTGGCCCTGTAATTATAACTAAAATACCAAAATTACTACAATTTTAATGTTTGGAGAAGCTATTTCGACAGAATGGCCATGTGATAATACCTATAAATTGTAGTTTCTGTAAATATAATTTCTGCATATGACCATTTCAACAAATAACATGTATGCCTCTTCAGTGCAGATCGGAAGAACATAAACCGGAAGATGAATAAACTCTGAAAGAGAACAAATATCCGTGCGTTTTCCCAACAGAGTTAAATATGAAACTATGTTAGCTGCTGGAGGTCGTATTTTATGTTGTAAGAAAATGATCGATCCAATTTTCAAAATGCGAGGACAAACATTATACAATTTAGTTCCAAATGAAACAGCAGTTTTTCTAAATGTGTTTTCAATATGCCTAATTTTAAAGTATGTTTCGCTCATACAGCGATCTAGAAAAGATTATTTTTACGTGCATTATCATCATGCAATTTTGAAAATTAGATAATCCAAGACTTTTTCTGAATGAAAGCGGACATATTCAGCTAGATTCTGGTCTTCCCGGATTTGACTATACTGATTTTGACTTTTTCCTTGATTGACTCACTTGCAGTGTGACGGGTTCTGTTAACAGGGCAGGACATGCTTACCCTTCCGGAGCACCTGATGTCACTCTCAGTTTTATGGAAGTTCACACTGAGTGCCTTGGTTTTGAATGTTGTGTTTTTGTTTCTTTGCTTTGTAGCTAGCTGGTGTCGTTGCTTTCTGTGTTCTCGTTTCTGCGTCGTTGTTTTCTGTGCTCTCGATTTTTGCCATGTCTTCGGACTTCGATTTTTGTAAATGCCACTCCTTTATTACTTCGGTATTCTACTGCCGTTGTTTCTGACCTAGTGTTGATATAATTTTTCCTATTGTTGCACATTTTATCATTTGGTCCAGTTTCATAACATATGTGTTACGGTCTCATGTTCATTTTCTCCATATCCTTTAGTAAAATATTAAATATGGGCTATAAAAACTAAATACCGAAGTTACTGTGAATATATGTGGAATCAGAGCCTTGAAAGAATTTGCTTGTAGGAGGTACAAAAATCTCGCATTTCCTTCATCAAAAATGGGCAATTCAGGTATAAGCATTCTGAATGCATTAGAAAAGAGCACTAATCACTGAAATTTGAAGTATTTAGGACCAAGAGAGCACTATTAATATACTGGGAACGCTAAACCAGTCGGAATAAATAGCTGGTAAAAAGATCAGTGTGCTTTTTTACCATATACCTTTTGTGAAGTTTTTGAACGTATTCAAACATTGTTTTATTCACACAGAGGAGATGCAGAAAGCAAACAATTTTGTTTATGGCTTTTTGCATTTTTTTTTCCACCGTCCAAAAAAAAAAAACAAAAAACAAAAAACAAAAGTGATGTTGTTTTGAAATACTTTGCAAAAGTTTTCAACAGTTTTAGTTTACGTGCATACCTTTTCCTCACCTTGAATGCCTTAATCCTTAATGTCGTGTTTTTATTTCCGTGCATCGTGCTTGTCTCACGTCCTTGTTTTGTCTTTGTTTTTCTCTGTTGCCGTTTTTTGACATGTCTTTGGACTTAGCTTTTTGTGATCATCACTTCCCTTGCCCCTTCGGTACTCTACTGCCGTTGTTTTGATCTCGGGTTAGTCTTGAACTTGCTATGAGATGTTAGCATAGCTCACTCATTGTTTAAGGCCTCATGGTAACTTCAAAATGAAGGACGACAAAAAAGCGTTGTTCCATTTCTTGGTTTAACCATGCATTTGTAGAAACTTTGTCTCATGTGCATTTACTCCATATGTTTTCATTGTTCATGGAAAAACAATTGATAGTGCTTTCTCAAAACATAGACTTTTTGTTATGTGTATTGGAATGTGCATTTTAGCGAAGGGCTAATTTTCAGCCTTCCAAACCTCTGAATATAGATTGCGCATATATGCACTCTCAGATGACGACAAAAAGATATTGTGAAATCGGAGGGCAAAAATGTGACGTATTGTATATAACTTACCAAATGAATTACACATGACGGAACTTATGTGATCGATCCCATTACATTGTACACTGATGGTAACTAGCAAATACACCCTTACAACACTCCATCTCATTGTGTTTTCTTTAGTTACAAACTCAAATTATATATCTTTGACAGCTGTTTCGGGAAAATGTTGGATATTTCAAATTTCTATATTTTATATAATATACATTTATTCCATTTTATCTTCTATTTATCTATTCAGTTATGGATGAAATTTATATGTCAGCTGTTGTCAATATCTGAGATGAAATTGACAAGAGATTTTGACATTCTAGTAAGTTTCGTTGCTGTATTTGTTTTTGTCGTTCTTTACTATAAATACAGTATGACCTAATGGTTTGACTGTTTTGTTATAAACTTTTTTTCTTAACCCTTTGACCAAAATGAACCTGGTTATATATATTTTTAAAAAGGGTAACTCATAATTAAATAAATTGCAGTTATGTCTATTTCTTCAGATAGCCGTCCCGCTCAGTGAAGATAAAAATTAAAATTTTCTTAAATTTAGATTATTGCAAAATAGTGCTTAGTTGTGTGAACTTGGTATGCTCCCAATTAGTTCAAAAATTACTATTCTTTAAGTAAAGTTCTTAAGTCATATTATGATTTCAGATAATATTCTTATGTAAAAAATTGGAAAACAGTTTTTGGTTAAAAAAAAACATAGGTCTTGCATACGTACATTGTAATCTCCAAATATATTGATCTCAAACCTCTGTTGTCGCATTCACGATAACTTTTTTAGGATCAAAATGCCTGTTTCCGGGACTCCAATAAACTATTTTTCAAAATTTTTTGTTTATCACCTGAGCGTGCAAACTATGTTGACCAACTTGAGTCTCTTCTGGACAGAGGTTCCATCGCCAAATTAAGAAAATTATTCCTTACAAAGTTGTTTTCAATTTTGCAAATAAACTGTCATAACGCTCATCGAAATAGTTATAAATACTTATATATATTTCAATTTTGTTTGTTTGTTTTTTTTTTATTTTTGTTTTTTGTTGTTTTTTGTTTGTTTGTTTGGTTTTTTTTTGTTTTTGTTTTTGCTTTTTTTTTTTTGGTTTCATTNCCGTAGTTAAACAATAAAATGTTTTGTATTAAAGAATTTAAAAAATATATAACATATAGGCCTTTTTAAAAAATCATTTGGTGCGCCCTTCGGTTTCGGCATTTAAATACAAATAAACAGTTCCGGTTATCTACCCAACACAGCAAGTGTTGTTCATCCTGAAGACAGTTCATAAAACTGTTCATATTTAGATTACCAGGTCATGTTTACTGTGTTTTACTGTGACAATGTACTAATTTTGTTATAATTAAAATGTATTCAGGGTTTAAGTTGTGTATCGTTAGCCTCATGTACGAGTGATAACCGAAGCGAAGAGTGTTTGCACCTCCATTTGAATGGAGAGTTCAAATCCAGGAAAAGAAAACAACACTTTTTGAAAAGGTCTAAAAAGAAATCCGACTTATTAATTATTGAAGAAACAAATAGAAAACAATGATAAATAGAGATCGTTTATAATGTTTATTTAGATTTCAAAAATAATAAAAGTAAAGTAGTGTATACATGACAATCCAGTTTTATTGTATCTACATTTCTAAACATCGCAAATTATGAAAAAGTAGTATAACAGAGATTCACTGACATGTTTAATGTAAAATTCCTGTTATATTGCACTATTGAACCCATTCTTTTCATATACTTTCATTTGTTACATCCGTAGGTTTCCGTAGATAATAACATGTCATGTGACATTGTACAATCAAGGTAGTGTCAACAAAAGAAAAATCAAGTATTATCATATAGGAATAGTGACTTTGCTTCACTGCTTTGCTTCTTTAATATAGTACGTATAAGCAACTATGTTTTCAAATTATGCTGGACTGTTTTTGTCCTTATTATTCTAGCAACTGAAAAATCAATATATTCTGAACAAACTTCCGGGTTAGGTTAAACTCATTTTATTATATGACTGATTATTCTGTTTAAATTTCATTGGCTAAAGTCTTGGCAACCACTTTTGACAAAACATTATAATCACCTATGAAAAGTAGGTCAGGTTAATATCACATTCCAACAGCTGGCAATGTGCCAATACTATATTTAGCATAGGATATCGTTTCCAATAGCTGGCAAGGAGCCAAAAGTATATTTAGCTCAGGTAAATGTCAAGTTTTAATAGTTTGTATCTCTGTAGCTTACACATATTCACATTTAATGTCAAAATTTTATTTTTGTCGTGTCTTATACTTGGAGAAAAGATGTATAAACATTAGCTAAATCATTTCTTATATATAAATTAGAATTCAAAGAAACAAAAAATATGCAAATAAAATATGTCATATAATAAAACAATGAATGACTTCCATTTCAATTAATATAAGGATCTATCATTCCAAGAGGAATGATATTAACCTCGGCTAAAGCCTCGGTAAATATCATTTCTCTTGGAATGATAGATCCTTATATTAACCTCAATGGAAGTCATTAATTGTATA
>MJUU01061344.1:32488-60113 GCA_002080025.1 Modiolus philippinarum
ATTTCTGACATTCACTCGGGTAATTGCCACTTTGGTGATACCAAATGTTCGGTGTCATTATCATGCGGTGTTAAAGCATAACTTAAATTATCAAGAAGTTTTACAAAGTTTATGCACATATATATATATAATGTTAGAGATTGTTTCCTCAATTTATACTGAATTTATTTGAAGTAAAGTGAGTCTCCATTCTCAAATATGCTTCCATTGTTGCTATGTGTATCATTGCGCCATTCATTAATGACGTTGAACGAAATATTTTTTATTTACAATAAATTGAGTAATAATAGTCATAACATACAAAAACCATTTCGCTAGACAATGATGCAGTTGTTTATGTCAATTACAGTCGATTGCAACATTTACATGATTGACCGATTGCCAACTGAGTACAAATTTACACCCGTTAGTTATTATTTCGATAAGTAATCAATCAGGAGGTTTTTATACGACCGCAAAAATTTTTGCGGTCGTATAATTGTATGGTGCTGTCGTCGTCGTCGTTGTCGTCGTCTGTAGACACTTTTGTGTTTTGTCAATAACTTTAGTTCATGTCGAATTACACTTGTTCAAATTTTAGAGGTCGACATGCTGCGGTCGTATCATGCTGCACTCGGCGTAGCCCTTTATCTAATTTGCTAGAAATTAGAGAAAAATGTAAACATAATTTTTGCATTCTCATTGAAAGCTTCTCTGCTGGATTATAAACGAAGGTTCCTTTAAAGATCCAATAAACCATTACTTGTTTTTACCGTGTAATTGTAGATATTTTGTCTCATGTGCATTAACTCCATATCTGTCTTTGTTTAAAAAAAACTGAAATTTGTCTCTCTTGCAGTGTGGAGTCCGAAAAGAGATCTCCCGTGCGAGAGGTGTATATATGTCGGTTATGATGTACTTTTTCATATAAATACACTATAATACTTTCAAAGTTTGGCATTTAAGCTTTAAAATTTGTAATTTGTTATTCTGACCACCTGTTTATAATGCCCACATTTCTTTTTTAAGTGTCTACTCCGTCGTCCGTCCGTCCGTCCGTCGTAAACTTTTAAAAAATCTTCACCTCTGAAACCGCTAAGCCAATTTTAACCAAATTTGACCTAAATCATCACCAGGGTATCTAGATTCAAAATTGTGTTCGATTAGTCCGAGGACCAAACAACATTGCTGCCGTTACTAAAAATATCACATAGGGGTAAATTGCTGTTTTTGGCAAATAACTCAAAAACCATTTCAGATATCAAAAATCTGACGGGAGTAAAAGTGATCAGCATGACAAGATCTACCTGCCCTGCAATTTTGAAGAAAATCCGAAAACCCGTCTTNTTCCAGTCGAATTACACTTGTTCAAATTTTAGTGGTCGACATGCTGCGGTCGTAACATGCTGCATTCGGCGTAGCCCTTTATCAAATTTGCTAGAAATTAGAGAAAAATGTAAACATAATTTTTGCATTCTCATTGAAAGCTTCTCTGCTGGATTATAAACGAAGGTTCCTTTAAAGATCCTATAAACCATTGCTTGTTTTTACCGTGTAATTGTAAATATTTTGTCTCATGTGCATTAACTCCATATCCGTCTTTGTTTAAAAAAACTGAAATTTGTCCTCTTGCAGTGTGGAGTCCGAAAAGAGATCTCCCGTGCGAGAGGTGTATATATGTCGGTTATGATGTACTTTTTCATATAAATACACTATAATACTTTCAAAGTTTGGCATTTAAGCTTTTGTAATTTGTTATTCTGACCACCTGTTTATAATGCCTACATTTCTTTTTTAAGTGTCTACTCCGTCGTAAACTTTTTAAAAAATCTTCACCTCT
Organism: Modiolus philippinarum; assembly: GCA_002080025.1. Taxonomy (NCBI): domain Eukaryota; kingdom Metazoa; phylum Mollusca; class Bivalvia; order Mytilida; family Modiolidae; genus Modiolus; species Modiolus philippinarum. The sequence continues at coordinate 34,308 of MJUU01061344.1, forward strand.
GAAACCGCTAAGCCAATTTTAACCAAACTTGGCCTGAATCATCACCAGGGTATCTAGATTCAAAATTGTGTTCGATTAGTCCGAGGACCAAACAACATGGCTGCCGTTACTAAAAATAGCACATAGGGGTAAATTGCTGTTTTTGGCTAATAACTCAAAAACCATTACAGATATCAAAAATCTGACGGAGTAAAAGTGATCAGCATGACAAGATCTATCTGCCCTGCAATTTTGAAGAAAATCCGAAAACCCGTCTTAGAGTAATTGCCTTTTTTCTGTGAAAATTTCAAAATTTTGATATTCTTTATTTTTTATCGCAAAAACTATAACAGATAGAGGTCAACTTTAAATTGCCAAAATGTTCAGCATATCAAGATCTACCCACCTTGAAATTTTGAAGAAAATCTGACCACCCATATAGGAGCCTTTATTGGTCAAATTTAAGAAATTTGGTACTTTTTGTCATCAATTTAAAAAATCTTCTCCTCAGAACCACTAGGCAAATTGTAACCAACCTTGACCTGAATCATCACCAGGGTAAACAGTTTCAAAATTGTGTTCGATTAGTCCGAAAACCAAGCAACATGGCTGCTGTTACTAAAAATAGAACAAAGGGGTAAATTGCATTTTTCGCAAATAACTTGAAAACCGTTACAGATATCAAAAATCTGATAGGGAGTGAAAATAATCAGCATATTAAGATCTACCCGCCCTGCAATTTTAAAGAAAATCCGAAAATTAATGTTGGAGTTATTGCCCTTTTTCCATAAAGTTTTCTAAATTTTTTATTTTAAAAAGTATAACAGATAGCGGTCAAGTGTAAATTGCAAAAAGGTTCAGCATTTCAAGATCTACCCACCCTGAAATTTTGAAGAAAATCCAAAAATCTTTGTAGGAGTTGTTGCCCTTTTTCATGGAATTTTCAAATGTTCAATTTTTGTCGTCTTTTTATATCCATAACTAGAGAAGATGAAGTTTAAGTGTAAATTGATTAAAATGTTTGCCATGCTATGACAACTTGCCATGCTATGACAACTTGTAAACTAGTGTATAAAATTGTTTGTTGACCGCCATTTTCAAAATGGCCGCCAAAATAAGGCGGGAAAATTCAACATTGTCCGATTTCAATAAAATTTGGTTTCCAAATAGATATTGATGTTGCAACTTCAAAACCGGTGTTGAAAATTGTTCATTGACCACCATTTTCAAAATGGCTCCCAAAAAAGGCGGGAAAATTCAACATTGTCCGATTTCAATGAAATTTGGTTTCCAAGTGGATATTGATGTTGCGACTTCAAAAGGGATACTGAAAATTGTTTGTTGACCGCCATTTTCAAAATGGCCGACAAAAAGGCGGGAAAATTCAACGTTGTCCAATTTCAATAGAATTTTGTTTCCAAATAGGTTTTGATGTCGCAACTTCAAACCAATATTAGAAATTGTTCGTTGACCGCCATTTTCAAAATGGCTTCCACAAAAGGCGGGGAAATTAAACATTGTCCAATTTCAATGGAATTTGGTTTCCAAATAGGTTTTGATGTCGCAAATTCAAACCAATGTTAAAAATTGTTCGTTGACCGCCATTTTCAAAATGGCCGCCAAAAAAGGCTAGAAAATTTAACATTGTCCAATTTCAATGGAATTTGGTTTCCAAATGGGTATTGAAGTCGCAAAATCAAACCAATGTTAAAAATTTCAATGAAATTTGGTTTCCAAGTGGATATTGAATTGTTCGCTGACCGCTATTTTAAAATGGCTGCCCAAAAAGGCGGGGAAATTCAACATTGTCTGATTTCAATGAAATTTGGTGTCCAAGTGGGTATTGATGTTGAGACTTCAAAAGTCGTGTTGAAAATTGTTTGTTGACCGCCATTTTCAAAATGGCCACCAAAAAGGCGGGAAAATTCAACATTTTCCTATTTCAATGAAATTTGGTTTCCAAATAAATATTGATGTGGTAACTTAAAAATATGGTTTTGAAAATTGTTGTTGAAAGCCATTTACAAAATTATGTCTCAACTTCAAAACTGGTGTTGAAAGTGGTCATAAGCAAGTACATTTTTGTCAAAAAAGCGCAACAAAGAAATATATTAAAGCAAGATCAGACTTTAAATACAGTTCAAGATATTGGTGGTGTTTGATCTAACAAAGTTTGAGAGACTTAAGTTCACTGTATAACTTACCTTAATTGTGGCAACTGAAAGCCAGGTGGGAGCCTCTAGTTTCATTATGCAAAGTTTTCTTCCTACTGACTTGATAAGTGCCCTGTGATTGTTAATATGTTGTGATCGTCTTCTGTTGGTATTTTTGTCGGACAACGAATAACAGCGATTATAAGAACACTTTGCTAGTTAATTTTGTTTATTGGCGATCCCACATTCATGGGCGAAACATTACATGGATGTAGCGTTGTTCAACATCCAGCAAAGAACTCCGCTCAAATTAGTGGGCCGTCTTGAACTTACTGTGCAAATTGTTGAAAGCCTCGTGGTGACTTCAAGTTGAAGACAAGTGGTTCAAGAACATTGCATTGTTCCATTGCTTAGTTTTACTTTGTATTTGTAGAGACTTGTCTTTTGTGCATTTACTCCATATCATTTTATTGTTGATATGAAAAACAAAAAAGTAAGATAACACAAGTTTGACATGATCAGCGTAAACAGCAGAGTTCTAACAACATGACGCAATGGTTTAAAATACGCTTATTTTATGTTCGGATCCTATGAATCCGGATCTCGTAATGAATTACTACAATCTGTTGGTAAACAACTCTTGACAACGGTATCTGACGTTTTAATGACGAAGTTGAAAGTTTCAGTAATACTGTTTTAAGTCTCAGTTATACATAAAATAAACATAGGAACCATCTTTTTTTTTTATTTCAACCCAATAAAGATCTTTGTAGTTAAAAATCTAGGAATACCTGGACAGAAAATTATGATGCATAGTTTTAAGCTCATCTGGCTATGCCAGGGTGAGCTGTTGTCATCACTATGCGTCCGTCCGTCAACAATTTCAAAAATCTTCTCCTCTAAAACCGCTGGGCCAAATGTAACCAAACTTGACATGAATTATCACCAGGGTATAGCTTCTCAAAATTGTGATCGATTAGTTTGCTGGTCAAACAACATGGCCGCCATTGCTAAAAATAGAACATAGGGGTAAATTGCATTTTTTTGCTAATAACTCGAAAATCGTTACAGTTATCAAAAATGTGAAAGGAGTAAAAATGATCAGCATGATGAGATCTACCCACTGTGCAGTTTTGAAGAAAATCTGAAAACCCATCTCGGAGTTATAGCCCTTTTTCCGTTAGATTTTCAAACTTTTTGCATTTTTATACCCCCCGCAAACAAAGTTTGGGGGGTATATAGGAATCACCCTGTCTGTCTGTCCGTCCGTCTGTCCGTCTGTCCGTCTGTCCACACTTCTCGTAAGCGCAACTCCTCTTAAACCACTTGNTTTTTGCATTTTTTATTTTTTATTTCAAAAACAGATAGAGGTCAAGTGTAAATTGCAAAAATGTTCAGCATATCAAGATCTACCCACCCTGAAATTTTGAAGAAAATCCATAAACTCATGTAGGAGTTATTGCCCTTTCTTCACCGAATTTTTTTAATTTTCGTATTTTTCATCTTTTATTTCCAAAACTATAGGAGATGAAGGTTAAGTGTAAATTGATGAAATGTATGCTATGCTGTGGCGACTTCAAAACTGATGTTGAAAATTGTTCCTTCACTGCCATTTTCAAAATGGCCGCCAAAAAAGGCGGGAAAATTCAACATTGTCCGATTTTAATGAAATTTGGTTTCCAAATAGATATTGATGTTGCGACTTCAAAATTGTTCGTTGAGCGCCATTTTCAAAATGGCCGCCAAAATAGGCGGGAAAATTCAACATTGTCCGATTTCAATGACATTTGGTTTCCAAATAGGTCTTAATGTCGCAACTTCAAAACTGATGTTAAAAATTGTTCGTTGACTGCCATTTTTAAAAAATTTTTAAAATAGATTTAAATCTATAAAAGACCATTTTCATCTATTGACATTCATGATTTTTTTCTATATTTTATACAACACTTCTGCATTATTTGATTAAACCCTAATCGGGACAACTTATTTAATGGTCTTTCAAATTTTTTTGGTCTTCAGTTCATTTGCTGTGACAAAAAGTAAGGATTCTTCTTCTATATTACTTTAAAAACCATTGCTCCTGGACATGTGATGATATGATTCAGGTACTAAATCTCTTGCTAGACGAAATTGATGTTCGTTTCGGCACCATTGTTTATAAACAGGTCATTTGAATCCCGATGGGTACTAATTGTGCACCTCTTATTGCAAACAATTTGCAGATCTTTTCTGTTCTGCTACGAATGGGATTTCAGGAAAAAAACCTACAAATGAAACTATACCAATCAGTGCTAAACGTAATTCAATTTTCAATAATAACAGCAGGTACATTGACGATATCCTTGTTATTAACAATCCTCCAGGTTTTAGATAATGTCGACATCATTTACCCACAAGAACTGAAATTTCATAAAGCAAATACTGATTCTTGCTGGTGGACTGTTAGTCCCAAAGGGTATTCACCAACCCAGTAGTCAACACTTCGGTGCTGGCCCGAAAACCGATTTCATGTGGAACCTAAACTTGCAATATCTAAATTTAACAAAAGTTTGTTCAAAACAATAGCCCTGTCCTTAGCCGATTTTGGATATTCTATTGAGATCTTATTGGTAATTTATTCTCTATATCAGTCTTGACACATATTTCGGTATATAGATTTCCAATATTTTGGTTTTATCTGCACTGAAGAGACATTAGTTGTCGAAATGCGCATATGCAGAATCCAAATTAAAAGCAACTTCGGTATTATGTTATCTTAATACTGCCCTTTTCTGGATCTAAGTATCATTGACTCTGGTAAATTAAAAACTAAAATTTATGATAAAAGGGGTGATTTTGATTTCACTATCACTACTTTCCATTTTTATGACGGCGACGTTCCTCTATCTCCATCCCACTGAGTGTATATATCTCAAATGATACGATTTGCACTCGTTTCTTCTTTCCTTGAAGATTTTAATTGGCGTAACCTTATTATTTTACTTTTACAACAAGGTTATAGATTTAATGAAATATTAAAACAAGTTTTACAGAAAATATGAACATTTAATAGCTAAATATGGCGTTACTCGCAAACAGTTTATTACAAAGGACATTATGGAAATGTTAAAAAATGTCAGAAACTAATAAAAATCCAGAGAAACTTGGACGTATTATAACTTTCATTCTTTACGTAATAGTGGATACCGACGGGATATTCTACACAAATCCATTAAATTGACTGGATTCTAGTGACCTGTAGATACTGGCCTTTCACTGATACTGCCGATGTCTAATGAAATATATGACGACTTTTTACCAAATTCTGTGGAAAGTTTTGGGTTTGTGTTGTCTTCCGTAGTGCGACAGTGTTTTTCTAGCAGACTGTGTTCCTTGAGCTAGCTTGCTGTTTTGCGGCGGACACTCTTTGACCCATCCTTCTAAATTACGTTTTGTCACATTGTTTTCTTTAAGTAGTCTACCCGCATTGGTTTTTATTCGTATGTTTATTACACTATAAGGAAACGGGATATAGAAAGGACAGGTTTGGGTACCCATAAACTGATTTAACCCTACCGCTAGCATTTGATAGTTCCGGTATCAAGTTGAGCTATCCTGAGTTCCCATCGTTATTTATGTTTATCTCTCTTCTGTTTTGTGTTTTTTTTCTAGTACATTTCCTTGTGGAATGTGATTGTTATGTTCGGCCTTTGTAAGTGTTTACAGTTATCTTGACTTTTTAATAACATTCAGTCATATTGTATTATACCCTTAGATTCGCTGAGTTTGGAGGAAATCAGACAAATTATTGCAAACATTTGATTATTAGTAAATGATGGACAGCCTGTTTAAACCAAATACGAACTCTATACCTCTTAAAAGTAGGATATTTTTCTGTTATGATTCAATGGGGGAAATAAAATAACCGAACAGAGTGGTCAAAGGCCGAATTTTATGAGACAAAAAGACAAACCACAACGGCAAAATTGTCGACCGCAATGGTCCTGACTTGGTACAGGCATTTCAAAAGAAATGGTTGGTAACCGTTTTATGGCTAGCCAAACCTCCTCTTCCATTGCTGTGGTGTCCAGTGGCAACTCAGCATTACCATTGAAAGGTTATAGACATTTAAAAGAAATGATCATGCCAGTATTAAGAAGGGAAAGAATCTTGAATAAGAGTTCGAATCGAAACTTCAATTTTTTCACGGGGGACTGATATCTTTGAAAGAATTTAAATGATTGTATGAGACGGAATTTTTTGAAGCCTTAATAATTAAGGCATCACGGAGATAACTGTGTCTAATGAGAAAGTCTGTATAAAAGGTGCTAGCTATTTCGTAACGAATCAGCTGTAAAACATACACTCAATAAGCAGCAGAAGCTGGAATATTACTGTCCATGTTATAGTGAAATGAAAATCGCCCCTTTTGTCGTAAATTTTGGTACTGAGATGACTATTTTCGTCAAATTCAAGATGTAAATCCAAAAAAGATGCAGATCTGGTGGTTTCGGTCGTTACCTTTATCTCTATGTCTCAGTTTATTGTTAAAAGTAGTTCTAATTGTCCAGCGATTAAAGTATTTCATCTATATATACTTCGAGTGAAATATAACTAAATACCGAATTTACTGTAAATCTAACTGCATACGGCCATTTTGACAACTTATGTGTATTCAATGACATGAGTAAAATACAAATGCACTCTCTAGTTTGTGACCACTTCCAGTTTAATCAGTCAGCTCAACATTCAGAAAAAACAGTATAAGTAAATTTCCCTTGATGCATTTTGTGTTTTTGTGGTCTTTATAGACTGTGATTCTTGAAGAATTTTTTTTTATCCCTTTTGGATATTATCTGGTAGCAATGACTTTTCATTTTATGCATATACTTGTAGTAAGATCGGAATAATTTCAATAAACATAACTTTAAATTACATTGTAGGCAGTAGATTTTTTTCATACTAAGCTTTGTTTTCGAAATTTCGTTTAAATGACTTTATGTGATAAAAAAAAGCTATTCAAATACTTTATTGTCGATATTGTGTATTCTCCGATTGAAACAAATTTTGGTCTAATAGAAAAAATATATATATAAGAACGTATAATTCCTAAAAGTTGAAAAAATACGTCACTGGGTTTTTTTCTCTCTCTCTTTGTTTGACTTGTTGTTGATAAAGTCTGTAATTGTTCAAAATTAACCAAAATGAATTACTGTAATATGGTGATATAAGGACTTTGACACAGACAGGGGTGAAATTGATAATATATAAAAGAATATATGCGTACATTGTAGTATCAAATTTCATCAGTTTATCGGAAACCTTCCCATAATAATGCCATACATTTGTTCTTCCTAATTCTGAATTTTGTCCCTTTTAGAGTTATAATGGCTGCATCAAAGGTGATATATTGTGGACAGTGTGAGTTTGACAATGTAACAACGCCTGCTATCAACTGGTGTACAGATTGTTCTGAGGGATATTGCAGTGACTGTTTGAGGGGTCATAAATCCGCAAAACCCTCAAGAAATCATAATGTAATACCTATATCCGATTTTGTTCAGGTCGAAAACTTTTCCGTGAGCGTCAACTGCCCGATACACAATAAGAAACTGGACTTTTTCTGCAGAAACCACGACAGTATACTCTGTGTTATATGCGTACAGCTAATACATGGCGGTTGTGACGGTATATTGGACCTAAATGAGGCGTCACAGGGAGTCAAAACTTCGACTGCTCTGGCTGACCTTGAGCAAAGTATAGACACAGTTCTTACAAATGTTGATAGTGCTGTTCAATCTCTGCAAACAAATCAAGCTGATATAAAGGAGCAAGAGAAAGCAGCAATACTCGCTATACAAAAAGTACGAGAACAAATTGATAAACACTTAGATAGTCTACAAAAGAAAATCATATCAACATTGAAAGAAACTTTTGATGAGTGTGATAAGGAACATTCTTCTATGATTAAAAGTCTCGTAGAAAAGAAAGAAAACGTGCATATCATGAAAAATAACATGAATCAGATGAAAAAGGTGGCTTCCGACACGCAAGCCTTTATTTGGGTCCGGAATATATCTAACAGAGTACAAGAGGCTTCTGAAGAAGTCAAAATGTCAATAAACAATATTAGAGATATCAATATTGAATACAAGAAAAATGACAAGGTCAACTCATTTTCCGAGTACTTGGACTCTTTAGGAGAAGTACAAACACAACATAAAAGTAAAGAGAGCCAATACAAAGAACATAACGTGGCCCAAGTTCAGGACCACAGAGTTTATACACAAGGGATCGATAACATGCGACTGAGTTTGAGGAAAACATTTAAGCTAGAGTCAAACAACTTAGACGTAACGAGTTTCTTGTTGCTGCCAAACAAGAAAATGCTTTTCGTCAACAAAGAGAAGAAAGATCTTTTTATTTTGAATGAAGATGGTTCACTTTTTGGTGATATTCAAGTTCCAGATGAAGCGTTTGATGTCACAATAATTGATAACGAAAGGGTTGCAATAACTTACGATAGTGAATGGTATCTAATGATAGACATTGTTAACGTAAACACAAAACAAGTGGAAAAGTCGTTATCAAATTGTTTTCAAGACTGGGCATGGGGGATATCTTGCTATAATAGAAAACTTCATTTTATAGCATATGATGAAGGCATAAAGGAAATAGATCTGAATGGCAGGGTTCTTCGAACAATGAATATTGAGGATCTTGAACTTGCCTTCCGTGTTGCTCTATTTCAAGACAAAGTTTACTTTTCGGGTTGTAACAGTGTAACCTGTACTGACTTTTCCGGAAATGTAATATGGTCTTATGAGGACAGTGCTATAAGTTCTCCCGGTATCTCGTCTTGCTTAGATATATGTAACAACGGTGCCGTATTTGTGATAGGAGAGACGGAAAATGTTGTCATGGCACTATCAAAGGATGGGAAGGAGAAGAAGATTCTACTTGATCATACAGATGGACTTGATACTCCACGTGCAATTCATATTGACAACAGAAGTAACAATCTTTTGGTTTGTAACCGATTCGATGGACAAGTCTTTTTGTATGAAATCATATTTTAGAAAGATACGAATATGTCTTTAAAGCTTGTTAATAAAAAAGGGGGCTATTTCGTCCAAGTGCAAGAATGTATACAGATATCATGTTTGGTAGGAGGATTTGTAAAAAAAATACCAAACGAAAGATGATTTGGTTTCACCGTAGTGGGCAAAGGAATTTGCATTCGGCGACTCTTTGGGTCTACAGATATATGTGTAGAAAATTCATACAATAATTCATTCAACATTTATATATACTTTATAAAATTGTCGGGTTTTGACCACTAATATGAGACCGCAGGCAAATAATTGCTACATTTTTGTTTTTGTTTTGTTTTTTTTTGCAATAATTCGTTGGGGTAGGGTGTAAGTTTTATTTATATATGAAGTTTATATCACATAATTTTGTACTTGATGTAAGCAGATACAACGAGCTTTCAGGTGGTACCTACTTAATGAATACATTTGGAAACGATTACTGAAGCAAAAAAGGGAAAGAGGAAAATTCTAAAATAAAAAATCCAATTACATAACAATTCATATTTAATTACTAATTGAAAACCTTACAAAGCCAAAACAAATGAACAAAAAAAAAATCAAGAATAAAACAAGAATAATGTGAAGAAAAGTTCGGCTATGTCATAGTCGGTGTTTGTCAGTTCGGTAATAAAGAAAGATGGCTATAGGGTCTGTAAGTCTCGTCATGTGACACCGAGAAATCGCTATAAAATTTTAATTTAAAAACGTTTCCCGCCAAAATATGACGTTGCAGGATTATGACGTCCATTGTTTTTGTTTGAAACGTCATATTTTTTTGGAACAAACGCAACTTCTGGGTACAAAGTATGTGCCCGGAAGTTTCAAAATTGAACGAGACTTACAGACCCTATTGTCATTTGAGAAATAGAAATATTGTAACGACCCGACAAAGCAAGGTTACAATCGTATTACTTCTGTAGTGTAAATTTCATCAGTAATTTCCCTCTTTTGACAAAATGGCTGTACAAACTAAGGGCACGAGAAATCGAATGAGTTTGGAAATTCAGACGTTATATGCCGGAGATGTTGGAATGTGGACATTCACTATTGGAAAGTCGAAATCTTCACGTTTGCCGTAAAAATGTTATGTTTTCAGACGTCCAGAGTAATCATATAGAGGTATAAGTCTAGTCATTATGCTGATGTTAGTGTGTCAGTGGTCTCTTCAATTTCGAGTTCATTTGGGTATAAAAGATGACGGAAATCCTATAATTGTGGATAGTTCAGTTAAAGAACATTATAAGGGAAACTGAAATTAAAGGAATTGACAAGATTCCATACGAATAAAGAAACGTATCAGCTAAAAGTGGTGCACAGTTAGCTTCAATGTATCTGTTTGTATCCATTTTGTCTTCTGGAATACTTGTCTAAATAAAAATTCCACCATTTTGATGACATCCTTCTAGTTAACTTTTGTTGGAATTGTGTGATGCTTAACAAATGAGACCTATCTTTACCAAGTTCCAAATATGAAAATCTTTTTTCACTTGTTTTAGTATAGAAAGACTGACTTTTTAAACTCTGGAGTACTGACTCTAACTTATGTTTTGGGAAAGTAGTATAGAGTGTAGAATAATCAAATGTTTTGACACTGTTCCAATAGCTAGGTGCACTCGAAGATAGATATTGTAACAAGTCTTTTGAGTTTTTGAGAATCAACATTTTAACCCCCATTTGTTTATTATACTCTGACTTTATATGTATCTTAAGGCGTTGCAGTAAGTAATGAAGTCAGAAGCTTAGAAAGGGGTTTTGTTGTGCATTTGGCAGACTGTGTCTCTTTTTGTTGGAGACATTCATATAACTTAGGTACCCAGTAGATAATAGACATGTTCCTGTTTTCTTCCCTTAAGAAGGCAATACTGTTCTCCTTTTGAATGGTAGAAAGTTTGTAAGTGGGGTTGCCAAATGAATTGTCAAATCTCCCTCCTAAAGCAGTCAATGTAATGCATTTTATAGATAAATGCGATGTCAAATGGGCCTTTTCAGCTGGTCCAAAAGGATACTTGTCATGCAGAAAGGATTAAATTTTTTTCTACATCAGGATTTTCAAATATGCTTATGATTGTCTTTAGGGGCAACAATCATTGACTTAAGAACTAGTCCAGTCGCGCAATGTCTCTATTATTCCCTTCGTTCTCTTAGCCTATTGTTTGGCATATTCCTTGAATGCGTCCATTAATTTTTCATCGTTATGTTTCCAATTGATGGACCTTTTGTGAACAGACGTCGTAATTTTTCATCGCTTACGATATTGAGGTCCCCGGTTTATAACGTGACCAGTAAGAGGATACATAAATGGGGAAGAGCGACAAGAGCAATCAGGTGGTTTTGATTTGATTTCATCAGTTTCGAGATTTTTTTTTGCAATAGACCATATCCAAGTTCATGGTCTGCACTCCCTTATTTATACGTTTAGACTGATCCCAATGTGGACATAAACTGGTTCCCAATTCCTTGTAATTAGCACTAAGGAAAACAGAAATATTCAAACGTGAATTTTTCAAAAACGGAATTGTTTCTGAGAAAATTTATGAAGCAACAGGAGTAAAATATTTTGGAACATTTCATTAGAAATATGTCCAAAGGAAATAAAATATTTCTGTCAGTGACAGGCAACTAATTTCATGGTTCTTAAGTATAATAAATGATTGTATTTATGAAAAATATTATTATATTTGATTATTTCTGAGATTCAATAATCAGTACAAAATCACCAAAGATTAATTCAACTAGATATGTGTGAAAAAAACACCTACTTTGAAGTTTCAAATATTTTCAGTTGTCTACATCCAAGAAAAATAACTCTTACAAAGTGATAAATTAGGGAATGCATACCAGACCATATCATGACCTGGATATCACCTATTAGTTTTGTATAGGTATAAGATATCAGAGAGGTTGTTTATTTGACTTCACGGAGACTTCAGTTTGTCATTGTTTTATACCGGGATGGTAATTTATTTTATTTGTTAGTATTATTTTACACCAAGTGTTAACGAGAGGTATAAAAACGACAAAAATGCCAAGGGCGGTGTAAAACAATGCTAAACGAGAATTCCAATTATTTCGATTGTAATATGACAATTACAGTACATTTTTTTGCATTGAAGAGGCCTTTGGTTACCTGTAATGGTCGCCATATTTGGCTTTTCAAGTAAATGAATGTACCCATTCCGTCAGAAACAAAACTGTAAATATTTTATCAAAACCAGAAATATATTAAAACGTTACTTCACCTTGCCTGGTTGCCCTTTTTCAGGCCGTCACTATGGCAGAAACCATCATTTTGCAGTTTGAGTAAGGTAAAGAGTCATTCTTTGCCGTGTGTGGCTCATATATGTATCACCTTTAATTGGTCTCAAAGCGTTTTTGAGCACGTCATATTAGAAAATCATTAGTATGAGGCAAATTAAGAAAGACAAAACAGTCTAAATCAAATATTTAAAAGTGACAGCTTTGTAATCGAAAACACCTTAATTCACATCCGAGGACCTTACAACAGAGCTGCGGTTACTGAGGTAAATTGCAAGTTTTGGCAAATTGCTCAAAGACCATTATACAAATATCTAAATTCTGACACGTATTTAAAAATGACCAGCAAGACTAGATCTACCCGCCCTGAATTTTTTTGAAAAATCCGATAATACATATAGGATTTATTGGCCTTCTTCGAAAAATTTTCATAGTTTCGATAGTTGTGATTTTTATTGTAAAAATTTCCAGCATATCAATTTCTACCCACCTAGAAAGTTTAATATTTTGAAAAAATCTTAATACATATCTAGGATTTACTGCCCTTTGTTGTTCAAATTTCATGTATGTTTATTCATTTTGCCTTATTTTAAAATCGATTTGAGATATTGGTAAAGGTTTAAATGCAAACATGTTCAGTATGTCATGAACTACATTTTATCTTCATGATGGAAGTTGCCGACCTCATCAAAGAGGGTTGCCAGTTTAACCCTATGAGAAAACATAGTTGGACCCTACGAGAATACATATTCAAAGATCTTCTCTTCATAGACTAACTGGCCAATTGGAATCATATTTGATTTCAACTGTCCTTAGTTGGCTCCCTCTTTGAAGAAGGTGTCTGGAAAGTCCCCATTAGATCCAAGATACTCGCCAGCGGGGAAATAGTTTACCACTTGATCCTATAGGAAAACAAATTCAAAGATCTTCTCGTCTGAAACTACATGGTCAATTGGAACCATACTTGGTCACAACTGTGTTTAGTTGGTCGCCGTTGAAAAATGTGTCTAGCAGTTCCCATCAGATCCAAAATGACCGGCAGCACAGAAGATAATTTAACTCTGAACCGTATTGGAAAACTCATTGAAAGACCTTCTCTGAAACTACTTGGTTAATTGGAATCATTCTACGTTATAATAGTCCTTTGGTGGCCTTCTTTAAAATATGTTTGACATGTTTGCAATGAAAGATTGCTGCCATCGTGCAGTTAGTTATTGGACCTTATGGTAAAACAATTTCAAAGATTGAAACGACTTATCTGATTGGAACCAAACATGCCATTCATTGGCTGTTTTTGTCTCGCCCTCGACGGAAGTCGCAGAAAGCGTGGTATAGGCGTGCAAAGTATGACGGCGACGGGGTAAACTAAAGTTATTTCATGGAACCCTTCGGTGTAGGATCTTTATATTTGGTCCATAGGTAACTAACAGCGAAACCTAGCGGACACATAATCATGTGACCCTGACATATATTTAGCGGTTCAGTACCCAGGTTAAGTATTTTGCTTAAGTCTGTTTCTCAATAACTACAAGTTAAAGGTCAATGATATTTTGTATAAAGCTTCGTCTTGGTTAGTAAATGTCAGTCTGCCATTTGTCTTTTGACCTGGACCTCATTTTCACGGTCCAGTACCCAGGTGGTTTTTGCTTACGTCTGTTTCTCAATAACTTTAAGTGATATGTCAGTGATAATTGGTATATAGCTTGGTCTTGCTAAGTTCATGAGAGTCTGGCATATGGCTTTTGACATTGACCTAATTTTCATGGTCTAATAAACATGGTTTTGGTTCTATGAAAAAAAAACAGTTTCTCAATAACTGTAAGTGGTATGGCAATGATATTTGGCATGTAGGTTGCTCTTGAGTAGTACATGACTGTCTGCCTTATGGATTTTTACCTTGATCTCAATTTCATGGTCTAGTAAACATTGCAATTTTTTTTCTATTGGATCTGATTCTGAATAATTGTAGGAAGGGCAAAAATATGTGTTATGTAGGTTGCTTTTGAGTAGGGCCATATGGTTTTCTACCTCTACCTTAATTTCTTGGTCTAGTGAGCATGATATTTTTTTTCTGATTAGGTCAGTTTCTTTGTAACTATTTATGGTAGGTCAATGATATTTGGTATGTGGGTAGGTCTAGTACATGACAATCTGCTATATGGTTTACTTCCGAGACCTAAATTTCATGGTCTATTGAACTGTATCTGTATCTGTTAATTGTAGGTCGGTGATATTTAGTTTGTCTTTGGCAGTACATAGTTGACAATATACGAGTTATGTCTGTTACCTCAATTTCATGGTCTATAGTGAGCAGTGGTGAGCATGTTTTGTTTTTCTGATTAGGACAGTTTGATTTTTCTCATCAGTTTTAGCTACCGGGTAGGGACGGGTGAGACATATTTTACGGCCCACACTTGTTGAAAAATGTGTCCTGATAGTCCGCATTATATCCAAGACGGCTGCAAGCGTGGAACTGAGTTTAAGATTTGACCCTATGGAAAATCACATTCAAAGATCTTCTCCTCTGAAACTACTTTTCATATTGGATTGCAGTTCCTGGCCATTGTAGGTGTTTGCTGTTATCCTGTTTTTGTAATTTGTCTTAATGGTCATTTAATGACCCACTTTGATGAAAATTAAGTCCAAATTAGATCGAATATGGTTGCCAGCGTGGAACATACATTTTGTAGATTAACATATTAGGACCTTATCCTCTGACAATTTCAACAGTATTACATGGAGGTCTATTATCATACTATAAAATGAGACCCTTTAAAATTGGTATTTTTACTCTCTGTGCAAGCCTTAGACCAGGTCAGGTTACCTACAGGCTCTTGAGAGCCTCTAGTTATTGATTTACAACAATGGAGACCTACAATTCCGAAAATAATAATCACACACCAAAAAAACAGGAACTGCACAAGAAAAAACACTAATAAAAAAAAGACAAACACAAAAGACAAACGTAAACAACGATAGGAATAGCCGGACTTGATATCAACACCAGCAAAGCTAGCGGTAGGTGTAAATCGGTTTACGGGTACCCAAAACTTCTGTAAAGTGTTTTTTTTAATAGTATAATCAACATAAAACAAAGCCCAATACAGGCAAACTACTAACTCAAAGAAGAATATCTTGAAAAGAAGAGCATAAGACAAACTTAATTTAGAAAGATAGATCAAGGAGTGCTCACCGCTACACTGCCGGTGAACTCAAGGAAACCAATCTGCTGGCAAGACATTGTCGTACTTTGGACGCACAATCACACTCAAAGCTTACAGAGGGGTTTGGTAAAGATAAAAAAAAACAGAAGTTGCTGTTGATTTATTTTCTACATATGCTTATTTCGACAACTTATGTCTCATCAGTGCAGATAAAACCAAAACATTTGGAAGTCCAATCACAAACACGTGTAAAAGCTGATAGAGAACAGACAACCAAAAGGATCTAAATAGAAAAGCAAAAGTTCATCTAAGGACAGAGCTATGCATGAGGGAGATACTCCTTAGATTTTTAAACTAAATTTTGTAAAATTTAGATATTGTAAGGTTCAATAAAATCGGTTTTCGGGTCAGCACCGAAATACTGACTACTGGGTTAGTAAATACCCTCGGGGACTAGCAGTCCACCAGCAGAGGTATCAACCGTGTGGTTATATAAAACAAAATACCGAAGCTACTGTTAATATATTTTCTGCATATGCGCATTTCGACAACTTATGTCTCATCAGTGTAGATAAAACCAAAACATGTGGAAGTCCAATCCCCATAAACGTAAAAAAGCTGATAAAGAACAAATCACCAAACGGATCTATATGGAAAAGTCAAAGATCAGCTAAGGACATAGCTATGCATGAGGGAGATACTCCTTAGTTTTAAACAAACTTCTGTAAAATTAAGATTCTGCAAGGTTCAATAAAATCGGTTTACGGGTCAGCATCGAAGTACTGACTGGTCGGTAAATACCCTCGGGGACTAGCAGTCCACCAGCAGAGATATCGGCCCATACGTAATAAATAACAAAATGCCGAAGTTACTGTTAATTGATTTTCTGCGTGTGCGCATTTCGACAACTTATGTCTCATCAGTGCAGATAAAACCAAAATTTTTGGAAGTCCAATCACCAAAAAACGTGTAAAAGCTTATAGAGAACAAAAAAGGTTTAAACATAAAAGCCAAACTTCACCTTAAGAATCATCACGTATTTAGAAAGACATCGGCAATATCAGGAAGTGGCCATTATTCCTGAAAAATCTTCAGGTCATTGAAAAAAAAAAACAGTTAATAAACGGATTCATGCAAAATTTCCTGTCAATATCGCCTGTTATGTAAAGAATGGAAGGCATATCCATTTTTTCTGAATTTTTGTCAGTATTGGGCATCTTTAACATCATTGAAAAACGAGGATTACAAATGTCCTTGGTTATAAGTTCTTTGTCATATTTTGATATCAAATGATATATTGTTTCCATATTTCGATATCAAATGATATATTGTTTAACACTTCTTAAATGTGTTAAACACTTTATGAAAAACTAACCTTGTTGTAAAAGTTTGGATGTAATTGTAAGGTTACGTTTATTCAAGTCGTCAAGAGTAGAACAGACGCGTGCTTATGTTACCAGTTGAGATCTTTACACCCTGTAGGTTTAAAGTTTACACCCTGTAGGATAAAACAAGAGAAAGAAAAGGGAACTTAGTTAATTGAAATTAAAATCATTCCTTTTATCATAAATTTTGGTTTTAATTTTAGCAAAGTCAATGATGAAAGTCAGATCCATGGCAGTATTTAGAATCATTGTTTCTTTATTAGCTTTTAGTTCTTGTGGGTAAATGGGGATTGTCAATCGTAAGGATATCGTTAATATACCTGCTGTTATCATTGAAAAGTGAAATATTCTCAATGTTTTGACGTACATTTCCATTTTGCAGTTTTTTTTATCATAAAGTCCCATTCGCACCAGAACAGAAAAAGATCTTCAATAAGAGGTGAACAATTTGTAACCATTGTGAATTCCAGTGACCTGTTTATAAACAATGTTGCCAAAACGAACACAAATGGTGTCTAGCAAAAGAATTATACGACTTCAAGTCAAGCAACAAAGATTGTTGCAAGTAATCTAAGAGAAGAATCAATTTGTTTTGCGACAACAAATGAACAGCAGACCAGAAAATTTAAAAGGGCGTTGGATACGTTGTTCCAATTTGAATTTATTCAAATTATGTGGAAGGGTTGTTAAGGTGTAAAAAATCAAAACAGTCAATAGATTAAACTGGTCTTATTATTGATTTATTTCATCAAAACTTCAATAATTTTTTTTTATACTCCAAAAGGACACAGTATTTTTGAACTAACTCCTTAATACAGGTAAATGCACTGGTTACTAGTAAATGGATGGATAAATTAGTGGTACATGTAGAACAGTTATTCGATGCCGAAATAAAACGATGTTTATAGGGATTTTTGTGAAGCTTAGGAACTAATTATATAGTTCTTATGGTGGAAAATGGGGCATTTCTGTATCATTGTAATGCTGTTTGTTGAAAGTATTTTCGTTACAATTATGACAAATGAAACATTTCGACTTGGCCAATTCGTTTTGTTGGCCATCGATATAGAATTCCTTACGAATACTAGCAACGTTGTTGAAAGCTTTGAAAACAGGTAAAAATATAAGATCTCGTAATTTTAACTAAATTCTGTCAATAGACAACCTACCAGGTGACACATAAAAATATATTCTGTTGATGACCTTGGTAATAATCTTATTTTTGAACATATAAAACAACGGCAGTAGAATACAAGGAACAAGGGAAGCGATGACCACAAAAATCGAAGTCCAAAGACATGGCAAAAGCGGCAATAGAGAAAAACAAGGACGCGAGACAGCTACAATGCACGGAAATAAAAAGATAACATGAAGAACTAAGGCACTCATAGTGTGAGCTCCCATGAAAACCGGAAGTGACATCAGGTGCTCCGGAAGGCTAAGCATGTCCTGCTCCACTAGTGACACCCGTCACCCGATCAATGAGGTATATATTGTTTTGAAAGTCTGATTTGAGGCTGATTGGAATTGCCATTTTCTAACCCTTAGACAAAACCAATAAAAACCATGGCACATGTTACTTCTCTAACCTACAAACAGTACCAAGCTAAAAATTTGGAAAGCTTTTGTAAGTCTCACAAACATTTACCAGAACAAACCAGTAGCACGTACATCACCAACGAAGACAAAACTAAAATTTTACAGTATGATATACAAGACAACACAAAAAAAACTAAAACCACTGACAGTGTGAACTCCCATAAAAAATCGTAGTGGCATCAGGTGCTCCGGAAGGGTAGGCATGTCCTGCTCCGCTAGGGGCACCCGTCACACTATCAGTTAGTCAATCCAGGGTTGAGACAAATCCGGTTATGTCAAATCCGTGAAGACGTGAAATCTAGCTGAAAATGTCCAATTTAATTTAGGACACAGACACGTCATATCTGTCAATGATCGTCATATCTGTCAATGATGTGATGGTGACGGCCACAGAATTTCTGAAGGGATGAAATTAACAAAGGTTGAACAAATTCGTGACTTAGCAGCTTTTAGGACAGCGTTTTTGCTCTATTAAAAAAATCACTGTATACAGTACATGCTCGACAGTAACGAATCAACTGTGAAATGTACACTCCATAGGCTGGAGAGGTAGGTATATTGCTGCTCAGAAAGGGAAAGTTCACAATTGGGAAGTTGAAATCATCACGTTTGTCATATAGCTTAGATTTCAAACGTCCATTTCCGTCAATGTATAGTAAAAGATCTAAGTACGAAGCTGAAGTAGGTGTATCAGTAGTCTCTTAAATTTCAAGCTCATTGGGATAGATCTGGTGTAAATATTCCTTGAATTTTGGATTATTAAAAGAAAGTACACCATCTATGTAACGGAAGCTGAAATTAAAGGACTGGGCTAAATGTTTTTGTTTTTTCTATGTCAGCCCTTGTAAAGACTTCGCCTCATGCGAGTAAAAATAGAGATCAACTAAAACTGGCGCGCAGTTAGTTCCCATGGAAATCCCGATTGTTTTTTGAAAAACACGGCCTCCAAATTCGACAAAAATATTATCTTTTAAAAATTCCAACATCTTTATTACGTCATTCTCCGTGTACTTCTTGTTTGAATCAGTGTGGTTCTTTACAAATAACATAATACCGATGTTACTGTGAATTTAGGTTCTGCATATGCGCATTTCGACAACTTATGTCTCATCAGTGCAGATCAAATCAAATCATTTTGAAATCCATGAACCGAAATATGTGTAAAAGCTAATAGAGAATAAATTACCAATAGGATCTAAATAGGAAAGCCAAAATTAGCTTAAGACAGAGCTATGCAAGAGGGAGATACTCCTTAGATTTTAACAAAATTTTCTTAAATTTAGATACTGCATATTTTCAAATACAATTGGTTTTCGGGCCAGCACCGAAGCACTGGCTACTGGGTTGGTGAATACGCTCTGGGACTAACAGTCCACCAGCAAAATATGTTTTGTCTTTCCCTACTACTAAATAAGTGTATTTGCGTTCTCCGTTTTAAATGCAGAAACATTGATGCATCAAATCCGAAATTACTGTTTTCAGTTTATTGTGTGGCAGAGTAGTATAAAGAGTAGAAAAATCAAAAGTTTGTATGCTGTGGCAATGGGAAAGACTGCTAGAGGATAGTTGTTCGAGGAGATCATTAGAATTTTTTAGAATCCACATCTGATTGTGGAGTAGACTTTATCACAGTAACTTTTCAGGCCATCTCTGACTGCGGTCAATGAAGTGGAAAGGAGCTTAGAAAGTGGCTTAGTGGTGCATCTGGAAGACCCCGCAATGAATCTCTGTTTGTATGGGTTCTTACGAAGTTTAGGGACCCAGTAGATGTAGGGGGCTGATTGTTTTCATCACCCGCTTTGATGCCAAAGGATGCTAAAACAGAGCCGTGATTTTCAATAATCTCCTCCCTTGATAGTGTAGTGGGAGTATAAATTGTGTTTCCTGATGAACTATCAATTCCCATCTCCTTAACCAGTCAGTCAAGATAGTGTTTCTTACACACGAACAGTATGTTGTTAGAAGCTTAGTCTGCAGGGACGATGACGAAATGTTCATGGAGATTGTCCATAGTTTTTCTAACGAGGGGATCTTCAAATATACTGGGATTTCTGGATTTAATTGATGATTTCAAACGCCGAATACGACTCACAGTTAACGACTTAATGGACCTGATCCAGTCGGACAGCGTCTCGACATCTTCTTTCTCTTTCTTTGCTAAAAAGCATGTTTGTTCACATTTTCTCGTTTGCACCGTTTATACAAAAATTGGTAACTGTCCTTAAGAATATCAAAACACGCTTGTCAGTTTATTTTCAAAGGAAAGAATTTTCGAACTTCTTTATCTGAAATGATGTTTTAGTTTCCCCATTGATGTATGTCCGCAATGGTCATAGCGATATGGCGATGTGGAACGGTCTCAGCTCCTAGGGTAGTTCGTGAACTAAGCATCACAGGTTACTGAAGAGTAATTGAGTAACATATTATCCTAATAAATTTATGATTATACTGACTTATACCCCCTCCCAAAAAATATATCAGAATTAAATTCATGTTTACTATTAAAACTATAGGTATCCGCTTGAGAAACAACTAGAGGCTCAAATGTTGCTCACCTGGTGACTGCTTTTTATTCATTGTCACCAAAAGACCATTCATTATTATCCATACTATACATCAGTTCACCAGATGCTAGTTTCTCAGAAGATATTCAAACATTGGTTGTCATCTTGGATGAGGTGGGAACATAAAAATCACAAAGTGGACTTCCGAAGGAAAGGCTAGCAGCTATCTAGGTTTAGATTTAGGGGAAAAAATCGCTAATTTTGAGAGGGATTACTCAAGGACAAAATTATAAAATTTGTTAAAAAAATATTGAATGATTACAGAGGAGAAAATGTTTGAATGTAATTCCCATAGAGTCCTTTGTTAAGCAATGTTCCCAACGGGTGGTAAGCTTAAATGAAGTAGGAACATAAAAATCTACAAACTTTAAAGGGCACCACTAAAGGACTTTTATGCTAAAATTTGATCAAAATTGTTCAATTGATTTATGAGGAGAATATCTTCCAATGTATTTCCCCTGAGTCCTTTGTTTAACTATGTTCCCCGCTGGCGGCCATCTTGGATGAATTACAAAATTAAAAATCACAAACGTTAAAGGGGACCACCCAAGGACAATTGTGACCAAGTTTGCTTCCATTTGGTTCAGCAATTCCAGAGAAGATCCTCAAACGTATTTCTCTATTGGCTTCCTATGTTACAACTGGCGGCCACATTGGATGACGTACGAACATAAATATCACAAACTTTTAAAGGGACCACCCCCAAGGACAATTATGATTAAATTTGGTTCCAATTAGCTTTGATGTTTCAGAGGAGAACATCTTTGAATGCATTTCCCATAAATATGTTCTGCGCTAGCGGCCATCTTGGATGAGGTAAGAACATAAAAATCACAAACTTTGAAGGAAACCCCTCAAGGACTTTTGTGACTAAATAGTTTTTGAAATAAAAGTAAAACGCATTAAAATCATGAATATTCAAAGCAAAAGGGGCAATTACTCCCATACGGGTCGTCAGATTTTCTTAAAAATTGCAATTTTACCTTTTGTTCTATTTTTCGTAAAAGTTCAGAAGAGAAGATCTTTGAAAATAATTAAAAGACGAATCCGACGACACCTGATGGCAATAGCTCACATGGTCCTTCGGGCCAGTTGATCTAAAAATCTTAGGAAATATGATTCTCTACAATTCATATTCATTAAAACAAATTGCTGTAAAAAGATTGTATTATCGAACAGTTCTCCATGTTTTCATGTTTCTTTCGTTTCAGTGTTTGATCTTGTTTGGTTCGATTCAGGATCTAATGTTTAACAGTGTTCCTTACTGGCCAATCACTTGCCCTATTCTGTTGAATTCGTTTTATTCAAATCAATGTACCATTCATGAGCTGTTTCAACATACAGACACATATTTTACGAGGAAACCGAAGAACCAAAGAACCATTTTGGCTAAGTTTGATTAAAAGTTGACCAAAGGTTTAAGGTGTCTCAGTGGTATTAATCCGCCATTTTTGTCTAAAAATTTTTCATTTGGGTTTCATTCATTAAGAAATTTAACAAAATACTTATTCAAAATGAAAAGAAAGTTCAAATGTATTTATAATTTATATTCCTAATCATTTTTATAACATTTTAATTACAAAAACGTGTTGCTGGATTTACAGAACACAGAAATAATTCAAGGGAGATAATTTGATAAAATATTTTAACAAAGATATCACTAGAGAAATTAACATTTTGCAATTTTTCTCTCTCATTTCAACGGTGACCCCCAATTTTTATTTTTTGTATGTAAATTATAATAATGATAATTAAACACATGCAAAGTATGAAAAAATTATGTAATAGATTTTTCAAACTATCCTCTCATATGATCATTTTCCCTATCATTTCTATGTAAAATCCTGAAATTTTCAATTACAGATTTTGCGCTTAAATGCACGATGACCCCCAAATTTTATTTTACATTTTGAACATTAATACAATTATGTTTCTACACAGAAAATTTCACAATATTCTATAATAGAAAAATAATACCCTGCAGACACCTTAAAACCTTGGTATTAGTTAAATGCAGTCCTTGATATACTAAACATTTTCACATTTTTAACATAACCACTATCTGAAACATTTTATAACATATAAAATCATGAAATACTTGACAACGAAAGGACAGTGTCTCATTTAAGGGAGTACGAGCCTCAGATTTCAGAAGCATTCTATATCCTCAGGTTTTATCCATTCAAACAATGCTAAAATGTTTTGCACATGGATCACATTTTCTTGGTCAAAAGTCACAAATAGACTGTGTATAAAAATTTATTCAACTTCCAATTATAAAAGGCCTATAAACATCTAATGCAAATTGAAGGAAAACTCTAGAGAGATCTGTTTCCCGCCAAAATTTTGACGTCTTATATCTAAAAAATTCCTACATGGATTTTCAAAATGTTTTGCTCAAGTTGTTCCATTAGTAGTGCTCTTCAAAACAAAAGGTCAGAATTTTTATCCTAATTACAAAATTTCTGACACTCGTACTCCCTTAAAAGCTAACAATTTAAATACAATCTCTATCTTAAATATATTTTGAAATATAAACAAAACGTATAACATTTCATGAATTTCAACAAAATTGGGATAAATCCTTTAAAAATCACAGATATTAAAAAACTGAACTTACAATCAAGCTGAACAATTTTGCAATTGTAGCGTGACATCTTTCCTAATGTTTTTTTTTTTTTTTTTTTTAAAGCAAAAATGTGAGAAGTACGTATACAGATCTAGAGGATAATTCCGCTGTGGTAGAGATATATCTACACCGCTCCAGACGGTCAAGTTGGTTACTAATTCCGTATTGCCAATATGCCATTGACGTCTTCCCTATTCCATTTTCGTCATTTACTTATTCCCTGTTCCCTATTCGTCATTTACTTATTTCATATTCGTCATTTACTTATTCCCTATTCGTCATTTGTTCCATTGACTGGTGTTTAACACCAACTTTACTATATTTCAGCTAGGCCATGGCATTAAATATGCAGCATTTAAGTTGAACCATGACCCTATAATGTACTATCACAAAACAACTAATTCGTCTTGATAAGTTGGACTTTTTTCTAGTTTGATTTTTACTGTGAGCCTATTTGTGTATTTATTTTTTAGCCATTCACCACACATAGGAGGAGGGTTTGGATCCAAGAAAACGAGTTTAACCCCACCGCAATTTTTGCGCCTGTCCCAAGTCAGGAATACGTTGGTGACTGGCTTGTCCGTGTCTTCTTATGAAATTTTAGTTTCTTGATATTTGGGCTATTGGATGTGGTTTGTTTCCATTGATTTTTTCACTTTTTTACCTTTTTGGGGCCATTTAGGGCTTGATAAATGGTGTGAGGTTCCTCATTGTGTTGAAGACCGTACGGTGACCCCTAGATGCTTTGTTTTGGGTGGTTTTAACCTGGATATGGGATGTTGTCTCCTTGACATTTACCCCATTTCCTTTCTTTTTCATAATTGTACTAAAGATTATGACGGCATTTAACAAAAATACAAAAACTTGTAATTTTATTTAATCACTGAACACATGTAATTGCCAGAGTGGACACTGTTTTATATAATGGGCACATTTTCAAATTTAGGGCACAGGTTAAGCGTTTCAAATGGGTGCATAGGTAGTACAGGTAAGTTTTATATAATACAGGTAAGTATATCAATGTACATAATGTATAATTATTGAAATATGACCCAAAAATAAATTAGAAGTGTTCAAGAGATGAACTTCTTAAGTGAATAAATTGTAAGATTTAATAGTATCTATTAGGGAGAAAATACAATTTTAGAATTTCTTATATGAATATAAAGATAGATTTGGCTAAGAATATAGCAAAATGTGAGTAAAGAAATCACTGTAAAAATACACAAAATGTATGAAATAGCATGTACGGGTTATCGATATTATTTTTGAAAACAATTGCGATATTTCCCTTATCTTTATGATTTTCTCCCCCTGATCAAAATAACAGATGTTAAAAAAAAGACATATATTGTCCACGCGCAGCATATGCGCATTACAACATCTTGTGTCTCTTAAGTGCAGATTAAATTAAAACATTTGTAAATACATATACCAAAATATGTGACAAAGCTGATAGATTACCAATAAATTACCCAAATAGATGACTTATGACAGAAATGGCAGAATGTGTAACAGAAGGGAATTTACGAGACTTCAATATCTGTACAGACTTGGTTACAAATATTCCGTTCGAACAGACCTTTGAACTTGTAATAGTGATTCTATTTTAACCTTTTTAGCCAATTCTACAATATTAACATCTTCAATAAGCCTTTTTTGTTACGTTATTATACTTAAATGAATTATGCGCCCAAATGAAATTTTTATTCGCGCTTAAATGAAGTAATTTTTTGCGCCCATTTGAAATAAATTTTGCGCCCAAATGAAATGCGCCGTATATAATAAACGTAGAGAACGACTTTTGACAAGTACTGTCTTCTCAACAACTAAAGAAAATTGCCCGAGGTTGCGGATCAACCCAAAAAAGTGATAACATTGGGAGATAAATATAAAGAGGGAAAAAGAACGAGTGGCTTTGCTAATATCCTGTTACATATTCGGTGCCTATTCTATCATTGAACCTTATCTCCTTCCAGTGAAATGTTAGATATTGTTTTTTTTT